>ONZH01002388.1:0-111615 GCA_900303285.1 Rhinella marina | reverse complement strand
GATATGTGTGCAGACAGCCTATCACACCTTATATACCCACCGAGAGATATGTGTGTGCAGACAGCCTATCACACATCTTATATACCCACCGAGGGATATGAGTGCAGACAGCCAATAACATACCTTATATACCCACCGAGGGAATATGTGTGCAGACAGCCTATCACACCCCTTATATACCCACCGAGAGATATGTGTGCAGACAGCCTATCACACATCTTATATACCCAGCGAGGGATATGAGTGCAGACAGCCAATAACATACCTTATATACCCACCGAGGGATATGTGTACAGACAGCCTATCACACCCCTTATATACCCACCGAGAGATATGTGTGCAGACAGCCTATCACACATCTTATATACCCACGAGGGATATGAGTGCAGACAGCCTATAACATACCTTATATACCCACCGAGGGATATGTGTGCAGACCGCCTATCACACCTTATATACCCACTGAGGGATATGTTTGCAGACAGCCTATCACACCTTATATACCCACTGAGGGATATGTGTGCAGACAGCCTATCACACGCCTTATATACCCACCGAGGGATATGTGTGCAGACAGCCTATCACATCTTATATACCCACCGAGGGATATGTGTGCAGACAGCCTATCACACCTTATATACCCACCGAGGGATATGTGTGCAGACAGCCTATCACACCTTATATACCCACCGAGGGATATGTGTGCAGACAGCCTATCACACCTTATATACCCACGAGGGATATGTGTGCAGACAGCCTATCATACATCTTATATACCCACCGAGGGATATGTGTGCAGACAGCCTATCACACCTTATATACCCACCGAGGGATATGTGTGCAGACAGCCTATCACACCTTATATACCCACAGAGGGATATGTGTGCAGACAGCCTATCATACATCTTATATACCCACCGAGGGATATGTGTGCAGACAGCCTATCACACCTTATATACCCACCGAGGGATATGTGTGCAGACAGCCTATCACACACTTTACTTATACCACTGAGGATATGTGTCAACAGCCTATCACACCTATATACCACAGAGGGATATTTGTGCAGACAGCCTATCACACCTTATATACCCACCGAGGGATATGTGTGCAGACAGCCTATCACACCTTATATACCCACAGAGGGATATTTGTGCAGACAGCCTATCACACCTTATATACCCACCGAGGGATATGTGTGCAGACAGCCTATCACACCTTATATACCCACCGAGGGATATGTGTGCAGACAGCCTATCACACCTTATATACCCACCGAGGGATATGTGTTCAGACAGCCTATCACACCTTATATACCCACAGAGGGATATGTGTGCAGACAGCCTATCACACGCCTTATATACCCACCGAGGGATATGTGTGCAGACAGCTATCACACGCCTTATATACCCACCGAGGGGATATGTGGCAGACAGCCTATCACATCTTATATACCCACCGAGGGATATGTGTGCAGACAGCCTATCACACCTTATATACCCACCGAGGGATATGTGTGCAGACAGCCTATCACACCTTATATACCCACCGAGGGATATGTGTGCAGACAGCCTATCACACAGCCTTATATACCCACCGAGGGATATGTGTGCAGACAGCCTATCACACCTTATATACCCACCGAGGGATATGTGTGCAGACAGCCTATCACACCTTATATACCCACCGAGGGATATGTGTGCAGACAGCCTATCACACCCCTTATATACCACCGAGGGATATGTGTGCAGACAGCATATCACATCTTATATACCCACCAAGGGATATGTGTGCAGACAGCCTATCACACACCTTATATACCCACCGAGGGATATGTGAGCAGACAGCCTATCACACCTTATATACCCACCGAGGGATATGTGTACAGACAGCCTATCACACACCTTATATACCCACCGAAGGATATGTGTGCAGACAGCCTATCCCACCCCTTATATACCCACCGAGGGATATGTGTGCAGACAGCCTATCACACACCTTATATACCCACCGAGGGATATGTGTACAGACAGCCTATCACATCTTATATACCCACCGAGAGATATGTGTGCAGACAGCCTATCACACACCTGATATACCCACCGAGGGATATATGTGCAGACTGTATTATTTCATGTTATGTGATTTTAAGCCACAGTGAGAATTCAGTATGGAGGTGGTAACTGCTGTTTGCCGACATCACAGGTAGACTACAGCAGAATTCCAGCACTCTGGAAGTCTTTTCCCAGGTCAAGATGGGAGTTGCATGCTAGAAGGATGTGTACCAAACTGGTTATTATGTGAAACACCATTTATAGAAAGATATACTTTATTTGGGTGGGAAAACACCCTTACATGGGTTGTAGTGAAGGTTTGACTGCCTGGTAACACAGAAAATGATGAACTAAGGTCACCTTGATGGTCATATCCCCATGTTAGTAGGCACTCCCCCAGAACCAACATAAAGAGGTGCCTGAAGGACTTTGTAGTCTGAGAAGAAGAGTCCTGAGCTAGAGTGCAGCGTGAAGACACAGGAACCAAGAGAATGAACTGGGACATGCTGCTACTGCGAAACTCCTGCAATATAGTCAGCTATCAAGTGGAGGTGTATGACCCCTGCCTAAAGGAAGCACCACCTCTGGCCCTATCTAGGGTCACAGAGCAGCTGAGCATTGCTGACTGACCCTTACAGTCAATCAACTAACGCTGAGTGTGTACAGTGTGTTACACACCATGAGAAGATGCCCTGGCTTCCAAAGCCATAGTGTGCACACCGAGGGAAGCTGGCAGCAATGTAGAGTGAGCAGCTGCTCCCCTTCTCGTCCTTCTACACCACTTTCCTCTGACTGCACCCTCATTTTCCACCTGCATCCATACTCCTGTTTGCTCTTGGGAGACCGTAACCACTAAGTTTGTCACCTTTTGTAACCATCAAACTTGTCGCCCCACAAGACAATAAAACCCTCTGTTCAGTGTTACATCTTTGTCCGCCTGTTCTTCTACAAACCTTGCGTGTGAAGTACCCTTCATAAGATCCTTCTGTAAGAACAGACGCCCGTACATACGTTACCTAACTTATCATGTGCTGATCCTGAGCTACCCCATAGATGCTGGTTGGCATTGGAAACAATCAGCAAGCTTGTGGGCAGGCACACTCGTCAACAGTATATGCGATACATAGTGATGAATATATCGAATCATGTGTACTGTACTGATATGATATATAGGGGATGTATCATTATCACATGGGGTACTTAGTAAGAGATACATTGCATCAGTAGCATATGGGGGTTTATAGCGCTCGATACATTGTATCAGTAGTATATAGGGATGTATATGTTGTATCAGTAGTATACGGTGTGTATAGTAATATAAACATTGTATCAGTAGTATACGGGGTGTATAGCAATGTATATATTGTATCAGTAGTATATGGGGGTATATAGTGATGTATATGTTGTATCAGTAGTATATGGGGGTGTATAGCAATGTATACATTGTATCAGTAGTATATGGGGGGAATATAGCGCTGGGTACATTGTATCAGTAGTATATGGGGGTATATAGTGCTGGATACATTGTATCAGTAGTATATGGGGGGAATATAGTGATGTATACAGTACAGACCAAAAGTTTGGACACACCTTCTCATTCAAAGAGTTTTCTGTATTTTCATGACTATGATAATTGTAGATTTACACTGAAGGCATCAAAACTATGAATTAACACATGTGGAATTATATACTTAACAACAAAGTGTGAAACAACTGAAAATATGTCTTATATTCTAGGTTCTTCAGAGTAGCCACCTTTTGCTTCGATTACTGCTTTGCAAACTCTTGGCATTCTCTTGATGAGCTCAAGAGGTAGTCACCTGAAATGGTATTCCAACAGTCTTGAAGGAGTTCCCAGAGATGCTTAGCACTTGTTGGCCCTTTTGCCTTCACTCTGCGGTCCAGCTCACCCCAAACCATCTGGATTGGGTTCAGGTCTGGTGACTGTGGAGGCCAGGTCATCTGGTGTAGCACCCCATCACTCTCCTTCTTGGTCAAATAGCCCTTATACAACCTGGAGGTGTTTGGGGTCATTGTCCTGTTGATAAATAAATGATGGTCCAACTAAACACAAACCGGATGGAATAGCATGCCGCTGCAAGATGCTGTGCTAGCCATGCTGGTTCAGTATAAAGCCCCAACAGTGTCACCAGCAAAGCCCCCCCAGAACATCACACCTCCTCCATGCTTCACGGTGGGAACCAGGCATGTAGAGTCCATCCCTTCACCTTTTCTGCGTCGCACAAAGACACGGTGGTTGGAACCAAAGATCTCACATTTGGACTCATCAGACCAAAGCACAGATTTCCACTGGTCTAATGTCCATTCCTTGTGTTCTCTTCTGCTTGTTGCCTGTCCTTAGCAGTGGTTTCCACCATGAAGGCCTGCTGCACACAGTCTCCTCTTACCAGTTGTTGTAGAGATGTGTCTGCTGATAGAACTCTGTGTGGCATTGACCTGGTCTCTAATCTGAGCTGCTGTTAACCTGCCATTTCTGAGGCTGGTGACTCGGATGAACTTCTCCTCCGCAGCAGAGGTGACTCTTGGTCTTCCTTTCCTGGGGCGCTCCTCATGTCAGACAGTTTCTTTGTAGCGCTTGATGGTTTTTGCGACTGCACTTGGGGACACTTTCAAAGTTTTCCCAATTTTTCGGACGGACTGACCTTCACTTCTTAAAGTAATGATGGCCGCTCGTTTTTCTTTACTTAGCTGCTTTTTTTCTTGCTTTTTTAGAATACAAATTCTAACAGTCTATTCAGTAGGACTATCGGCTGTGTATACACCTGATTTCTGCCCAACACAACTCATGGTCCCAACCCCATTTATAAGGCAAGAAATCCCACTTATTAAACCTGACAGGGCACACCTGTGAAGTGAAAACCATTTCAGGTGACTACCTCTTGAAGCTCATCAAGAGAATGCCAAGAGTGTGCAAAGCAGTAATCGAAGCAAAAGGTGGCTACTCTGAAGAACCTAGAATATAAGACATATTTTCAGTTGTTTCACACTTTTTTGTTAAGTCTATAATTCCACATGTGTTAATTCATAGTTTTGATGCCTTAAAGAGGACCTTTCACGACTTTAAAAAAATGAATCTGCACTATCTACCTGATAGTGCGTCCCCCACTGATGCCAGCAGCGTTGTTTTCTTAGCAAATTGTCCCCCGGTGGCTTCACACGGGCCCCCCGTTCTTCGGTCCGGCTTTATGCTAATTAGAAGGCATCGGAACAGGGAGGAGGAGACTCCCTGTTCCTCAATGGGCGTTGCTTTCTGCCCTGCTGTGAGCGCTGTCCAATCAGAGCGGACCGCTCACAGCAGGGCCGAAGGAGTTCAACCCTGCTGTGAGCGGTCCGCTCTGATTGGACAGCGCTCACAGCAGGGCAGAAGCAACGCCCATTGAGGAACAGGGAGTCTCCTCCTCCCTGTTCCGATGCCTTCTAATTAGCATAAAGCCGGACCGAAGAACGGGGGGCCCGTGTGAAGCCACCGGGGGACAATTTGCTAAGAAAACAACGCTGCTGGCATCAGTGGGGGACGCACTATCAGGTAGATAGTGCAGATTCATTTTTTTAAAGTCGTGAAAGGTCCTCTTTCAGTGTGAATCTACAATTATCATAGTCATGAAAATACAGAAAACTCTTTGAATGAGAAGGTGTGTCCAAACTTTTGGTCTGTACTGTATGTTGTATCAGTAGTATATGGGGTGTATAGTAATATAAACATTGTATCAGTAGTATATGTGATGGGTGTATAGTGATGTATACATAGTATCAGTCATATATATGGAGGTATATAGTGTTGGATACATTGCATCAGTAGTAAATGTGGGATATAGTGATGTATACATAGTATCTGTAGTATATGGAGGTATATAACATAACATAGTATTGAATATATTATATCAATAGCATATGGGGGTACATAGTGATGTATACATTGTATCAGTAGTATATGGAGGTATATAGTATTGAATATATTATATAACTAGCATATGGGGGGATATAGTGATGTAAACATTGAAACAGTAGCATATGGCAGTATATAGTGTTGGATGCCTTGTATCAGTAGTATATGGGGTATAAAGTGATGTTTACATTGCATAAGTAGTATTTGGGGGCATATAGTGCTGGATACATTATATCAGTGGTATATGTGTGTGTGTGTGTATAGTGAAGTATACATTGTATCAGTAGAATAAAGGAGTATATAGTGATATGTATATTGTATCAGTAGTATATGGTGGTATATAGTGATGTATACATTCTATCAGTAGTATATGGGGGTGTATAGTGATGTATACATTCTATCAGTAGTATATGGGGGTGTATAGTGATGTATACATTCTATCAGTAGTATATGGGGGTGTATAGTGATGTATACATTGTATCAGTCATATATATGGGGGTGTATAATGCTATATACATTGTATTAGTAGTATATGGGGGTGTATAGTGCTGGATACATTGTAGTATCCAGTAGATACATGTAGAATATGGGGGTATATCACGGTAGATACATTGTATCATGTTGTGTTCTGTGTATTTCCTCTTCTATTTTGGCTCTGGTCCAACTTAAACCAAACAGCACCCTCTCCCGCCTGTACCACTGGATGTCGGAGGGTTTCCCCTTGACAGTCAGAGTGTAATATAGCTATATTATGTGGTCGGGGCTTATTTATATCATATTTCTATTGTTTTCCATTATTTTCTCGCGTTTTTGTCCGGATCGTTCAGGACACGAATCCCTTTCTGGAAAGAGTACCTGTAGTATGTTCTTCCTCCCCCCAGCAGCTGAATGGTCTCGTCCTTTTCCAGCTGATTTCAGGTCTGTGCCTCTTCGCCTGAACCAAGACTCCAGAGAGGACTGCACCACTAACAGAATAGGGGTGTCCGGACGTGTGGTGCCTGTGTCAGAGCCGCTGCCGGTGTGGAGTGGCCGTTATTACACAGATGTTCCGCAATTATCATCGCGTATATCGTTAGGACAGCGACATTCGCCATAAGTCGCCGACATCGCTGACCTTCCCAACATCCTAGGAGGCTGCTCCCCCGTTTCGCTCTTGGTACGCCCCGCCTCCAGCTGACCGGCCTGGAATCACGGTTTGGAGCCTCGGACTGGTCGCCCGGAGTCGCCGTGTTCCGTCGGGCCTGTCCCCGGCCGCTATCCTGTGAGGGTCTCGGACAGCTCAGGGGCAGCAGGGAGTGTGAGCGGCGCGGAGGCCCCGGCCTTGGTGTGTAGAGAGCGGCCCAGGCCCTGTCAGACATGGGAGACACCGGCAGCGAGCGCAGCAAACCGCCCAGCCTCCCCCCGCGCTGCCCCTGCGGATTCTGGGGGTAAGAGACCCGGGCACAGTGCCCTGATAGTGTGCTGAGAGCAGGGGGGCGCAGCCTGACCCCAAGCCCCCCAAACCGACAGCAAGCTGTGCAGAGTATACATCACAGCCACCCTGATCGCACTGCATCGCACTGTGGACCCTGAGTGTTGCATCGGACTTGTGCCACCTGGTGTATGCCCGACTGTGCCAGCCTGCCAGTTGCAAACTGTGCCAGATGCAGCTCGCAAGCCCAACCGCGACCTGGTATGCCGGCCAGCGACAGCTGACCCTGTATGCATCGACTGTGCACCCTGCCCTGTAGCGCACTGCCCCTGACGCGCACCTGAGACCTGCTGTTGAGAGCCCGGGCCGCTGTGCTGACCCCATGCCAGCCCCCTCACAACCCTGTATGGTGCGCACTGTGGCTGCCTGTCCCTGCCACTGTCACTGTGGCCAAACTGAAACTGTGCCACCCTGCATGCACCTGTATACACATCGCACTGTGCCACCCTGCACCCTGATCGCACTGCCTGTATGCATCGCACTGTGCACCCTGCACCCCCCTGTATGCCATGGTGTGCCACTGTGCCACCCTGACCCTGACTGCGCATCGCACTGTGCCACCCTGACCCATGCCGCCTGGCCACCCTGACCCCGCATCGCACTGCCTGACCCTGTATGCATCGCACATGTTCCACCCTGACCCTGTATGCATCTGTGCCTGTATGCTGACCCTGTGCCCACCCCTGACCCTGTGCACCCTGTATCCTTCTGTGCATCTGCCTGCATCCACTGTGCACCCTGTCTGCATCCGCAGTGTCTGTTGCACCCTGACCCTGTATGCATCGCACTGTGCCACCCTGACCCTGTATGCATCGCACTGTGCCACCCTGACCCTGTATGCATCGCACTGTGCCACCCTGACCCTGTACCTGCCGGCTGTTGCACACTCTGACCCGTGCATCGCACTGGCCACCCTGACCCTGTATGCATCGCACTGTGCCACCCTGACCCTGTATGCATCGCACTGTGCCACCCTGACCCTGTATGCATCGCACTGTGCCACCCTGACCTGTTATGCATTCGCACTGTGCCACCCTGACCCTGTATGCATCGCACCCTGTGCCACCCTGACCCTGTGCATCGCAGCTGCACGCACTCGTGACCCTGACCTGTAGCATGCCATCGCACTGTGCCACCCCCTGTATGACCCTGTATGTATGCATCGCACTGTGCCCACCCTGACCCTGGTATAGCATCGCACGCACTGTGCCACCCTGCCCCTGTGTATACCGCATCGCATCTCTGTGCCACCCACCCTGTATAGCATCGCACCTGTGGCACCCTGACCCTGTATATAGCATCGCCACTGTTTGCCCCCTGACCTGTATAGCATCGCATGTGCCACCCTGACCCTGTATAGCACGCAGCCACCCTGACCCCTGCTACTAGCATCGCACTGTGGCCACCCTCCCTGATAGCATCTGTACCTACCCTGACCCTAGCATCGCCTGTGCCCACCTGACCCTGTATAGCATCGCACTGTGCACCCTGACCCCTGTATCATCGCACTGTGTACCAAAAGAGAGAATACATAAGGCACATACATGACAGTCCCTCCTCTTCTGATAAGTTGTTACAATGTATCAGTGGATGAAATGTATCAACATGAGGTTGTTGTTATTGTATCCACTTTACACAAAGGTCTGTTCCACCTATGACTGTTCCCTGTCACTGACAGCAAGCACAGGTTTTGATAATTGGGAAGAACTGAAATATGAAATACATTGAGCCCTATAACCACAGTTTCGCCTCAGTGACACCCCCCCCCCCCCCCCCCGCACACCCACTCACCCACCATGAGCTCTGGCATCTTGGTGGCAGAATATTCCCAGAGCCGTGTCAGGGGCCCCACGTGTGGCACCGCCACAGTTCCTGTTATTGTAGATGAATCTAATAACCCTGGCACCACCCCACACCGCTGTAAAGTGTCACCAGACAGGGCTGATGGCCAGGGGTCAGTGCCCGCCCCCCTGACTCTTCTGATGTTTTCCCTCACTGTGGGTGCATGTCTTATTTCCCATAATCCTCTCTGGTTGTGGTGAAGATGTTCTTATATCTGTGCTGTATATTTATGTGTTATCTATAAGGTCTTGGCAGTGAGGCCCTGGCATGGCTGGTACTGCAGTGCCCACCGTGTCCACACAGCGTAATGCTATATAATGCCCATCGCTGCAGATCTTGGGTACGTGGTGACTCGGTGCCCGGGTGCCATCACTTTATGATATTGTGAGATGTTGATTAATAGCCCATTATGTATCCTGATGCCATCTGATGCCCCCAGATGGGCACAGGCGCTTTTCATCACATCGTCACACAATGTCTGAGGTTCAGCCGGCTGCAGTATTGGGGCGCACTGAATCACCAGCTGCTGCCCACATGTGCCACACACGGAGCATATATGAGTCCATTATCAGACCTCAGGGTGTCAGGTGTGTAAATCTCTGGTCTGTGATTGGTCAATGAATGTCAGCTTAATGTATGGGGCGAGATCCTGTAATTAATATGTACAAGTCCTGGTGACAGGAGGTCATGAGAGAATGTCCTCCACCAGCAGAATAGTGAGTGCAGCTCTGAAGTATAATACAGGATGTAACTCAGGTAGTGTGGCAGTAGGTGCTGTATACTCCTGGAAGGAGTTCTCTGAAGACTAAGGATACATGTAAGGTGGAGGTAGTGTGGTAGTAAATCTGCTGATGGAAAAGGGACCCCTGGTCTGTACAGTCATGGCCAAAAGTTTTGAGAATGACACACATCTTCTATTCTCACATGATCTGCTGCCCTCTGGTTTTTCTGTGTGTTTGTCAGATGTTTTTTATCACATACAGAAATAGAATTGCAATCATATTATGAGTAACAAAAGCTTATATTGACAGTTAGAATGAGTTAATGCAGCAAGTCAATATTTGCAGTGTTGACCCTTCTTCTTCAGGACCTCTGCAATTCTCCCTGGCATGCTCTCAATCAACTTCTGGACCAAATCCTGACTGATAGCCGTCCATTCTTGCACAATCAATGCTTGCATTTTGTCAGAATTTGTAGGTTTTTGTTTGTCCACCCGTCTCTTGATGATTGACCACACGTTCTCAATGGGATTAAGATCTGGGGAGTTTCCAGGCCATGGACCCAAAATCTCTGTTTTGTTCCCTGAGCCATTTAGTTATCACCTTTGCTTTATGGTAAGGTGCTCCATCATGCTGGAAAAGGCATTGTTGATCGCCAAACTGCTCTTGGACGGTTGGGAGAAGTTGCTCTCGGAGGACATTCTGGTCCCATTCTTTATTCATGACAAGACTGTGAGAGAGCCGATTCCCTTGGCTGAGAAGCAACCCCACACATGAATGGTTTCAGGATGCTTTACAGTTGGCATGAGACAAGACTGGTGGTAGCGCTCACCTTGTCTTCTCCGAATAAGCTGTTTTCCAGATGTCCCAAACAATCGGAAAGGGGATTCATCAGAGAAAATGACTTTCCCCCAGTCCTCAGCAGTCCACTCCCTGTACCTTTTGCAGAATATCAGTCTGTCCCTGATGTTTTTTCTGGAGAGAAGTGGCTTCTTTGCTGCCCTCCTTGAGACCAGGCCTTGCTCCAAGAGTCTCCGCCTCACAGTGCGTGCAGATGCACTCACACCTGCCTGCTGCCATTCCTGAGCAAGCTCTGCACTGCTGGTAGCCCGATCCCGCAGCTGAAACACTTTTAAGAGACGGTCCTGGCGCTTGCTGGTCTTTCTTGGGCGCCCTGGAGCCTTTTTGGCAACAATGGAACCTCTCTCCTTGAAGTTCTTGATGATGCGATAGATTGTTGACTGAGGTGCAATCTTTCTAGCTGCGATACTCTTCCCTGTTAGGCCATTTTTGTGCAATGATGACTGCACGTGTTTCTTTAGAGATAACCATGGTTAACAGAAGAGAAACAATGATGCCAAGCACCAGCCTCCTTTTAAAGTGTCCAGTGGTGTCATTCTTACTTAATCATGACAGATTGATCTCCAGCCCTGTCCTCATCAACACCCACACCTGTGTTAGTGGAGCAATCACTGAAACCATGTTAGCTGGTCCTTTTAGGCTAGGGCTACACGGCGACAGTTGTCGCGCGTCACCCGTCGCAGCCATGATGCCTGAGTAGCGGGGATCCCATAGAGATGAATGGGATCGCCACGGCAGTCACAAGAAATACAACCGTGTTGGATAATATTTGTATCATTCTCAAAACTTTTGGCCATGACTGTACATCATTTCAGGATCTGCACTCTGTGTGAAGTGTCTTTGTCTTCTGAGCTCGGCTGTTTCTGCTCCAGCTTCTTCTGCCTCCAGTCTCTTGGAGAGAAGGAGCTGTCTGATGCCGACCATTGTCAGCCATATTATCTAGAGAAGGTCTCTTCGCCACCTGGTCACCCGGAGGCTCCCTCCCTCCTTCTGCGCTCTAGACAGTCTGTTACAGTGGGAGATGTCTCCTGTCTCATTCGACTGCAAGAGATAGAAGCTTTGGAGCAGTTTCAGTTACTTCCCTGGTAAACGGACATGTAGCAGTTTTATTGCCCTCATTGATGGTCATGTAGCAGTTTTGTTGCCCTCGATACATAGACATGTAGCAGTTTTGTTGCCTTTCCTGATACATAGACATGTAGCGGTTTTATTGCCCCGATACATAGACATGTAGCAGTTTTATTGCCCCCCGATACATAGACATGTAGCAGTTTTATTGCCTCCGATACATAGACATGTAGCAGTTTTGTTGCCCCGATACATAGACATGTAGCGGTTTTATTGTCCTTCCTTATACAGACATGTAGCAGTTTTATTGTCCTTCCTTATACAGACATGTAGCAGTTTTATTGTCCTTCCTTATACAGACATGTAGCAGTTTTATTGTCCTTCCTTATACAGACATGTAGCAGTTTTGTTGCCCTTCCTTATACAGACATGTAGCAGTTTTATTGTCCTTCCTTATACAGACATGTAGCAGTTTTATTGTCCTTCCTTATACAGACATGTAGCAGTTTTATTGCTCTTTATAGCAGTGCCATTAGATGTAAGTGGCGCATTTGACAACTGGCTTCTTTCTTCCACCAGGCGGGTTGTCGCAGCGGCCGGCTCCATTTGACACGAGCCGTGGGTTGCATGGTTAATATCTTACAGGTCGACCACTTATCAGGAAATCGGAGAGCTCGCGTTTCGTGTATTTTAAGTCTCTCGAGGGCGGCGTAACGCAGGAAGTTTTAAATCCACTGCAAACAAGCGCAGACAATTAGAATAAAACCCAGCGGCACGAGAAGCAATTTTCCAAACTTGAGGGATTGAAGCCTCCTGAAATGAACAGACCTCCAGACTCTTTCAAGTGCACAGCGGCGATGACTTTAAGCTCCAATTATTTTTCCGAGTAAATGTGAGATGCAGAAGGCTTGATATCCTGCAAGATACCTGCTGTAATCATCGCGGCCGGTAAATTACATCCACTCTAAATGGCGGCTTTATTATTCACGTAAGTGCGGGGAGGCCGCCAGGGCCTCTGCTCTCCGCATAATGCAGCCAGGACTTCTGTGTTCTCTGCATTCTGATCTATGGGGACGAATCCAAGTACCCTGCAGAGGGCTGTGTACACACCACCCGAGGTACACTGCGCGCCCCCAGCTGTTAGGTTCTGGGTTTGGATGGGTTACACCCCTCCCCCTTGGTGTTGGGTTTGGATGGGTTACACCCCTCCCCCTTGGTGTTGAGATCAGATGGGTTACACCCCTCCCCCTTGGTTTTGGGATCGGATGGGTTACACCCCTCCCCCTTGGTTTTGGGATCGGATGGGTTACACCCCTCCCCCTTGGTTTTGGGATCGGATGGGTTACACCCCTCCCCCTTGGTTTTGGGATCGATGGTTACACCCTCCCCCTTGGTTTTGGGATCGGGATGGGTTACACCCTCCCCCTTGGTTTTGGGATCGGATGGGTTTACACCCCTCCCCCTTGGTTTTGGGATCGGATGGGTTACACCCCTCCCCCTTGGTTTTGGGATCGGATGGTTACACCCCTCCCCTTGGTTTTGGGATCGGATGGGTTACACCCCTCCCCTTGGTTTGGGATCGGATGGGTTACAACCCCTCCCCTTGGTTTTGGATCGGATGGGTTACACCCCTCCACCCTTTGTGTTGGATCGGGATGGTTACACCCCTCCCCCTTGGTGTGGGTTTGGATGGGTTACACCCCTCCCCCTTGGTGTTGGGATTTGGATGGGTTACACCCCTCCCCCTTTGTGTTGGGTTGGATGGGTTACACCCCTCCCCCTTGGTGTTGGGTTTGGAAGGGTTACACCCCCTCCCCCTTTGGTGTTGGGTTTGGAAGGGTTTACACCCCTCCCCGCTTGGTGTTGGGTTTGGATGGGTTACCACCCCTCCCCCTTGGTGGTTGGGTTTGGAAGGGTTTTACACCCCTCCCCTTGTCGTTGGGTTGGAGGGGTTGACACCCTCCCACTTGGGTGGGTTCGGGAAGGGTACACCCCTTCCCCTTGGTGTTGGGTCGGGATGGGTTACACCCCTCCCCCTTGGTGTGGTCGGGATATCGGATGGGTACACCCCTCCCCTTGGTGTTGGGTCGGATGGGTACACCCCTCCCCCTTGGTGTTGGGGTCGGATGGGTTACACCCCTCCCCCTTGGTGTTGGGGTCGGATGGGTTACACCCCTCCCCCTTGGTGTTGGGGTCGGATGGGTTACACCCCTCCCCCTTGGTGTTGGGGTCGGATGGGTTACACCCCTCCCCCTTGGTGTTGGGGTCGGATGGGTTACACCCTCCCCCTTGGTGTGGGGTCGGATGGGTTACACCCCTCCCCCTTGGTGTGGGGGTCGGATGGGTTACACCCCTCCCCCTTGGTGTGGGGGTCGGATGGGTTACACCCCTCCCCCTTGGTGTGGGGGTCGGATGGGTTACACCCCTCCCCCTTGGTGTGGGGGTCGGATGGGTTACACCCCCTCCCCCTTGGTGTGGGGGTCGGATGGGTTACACCCCCTCCCCCTTGGTGTGGGGGTCGGATGGGTTACCACCCCCTCCCCCTTGGTGTGGGGGTCGGATGGGTTACACCCCCTCCCCCTTGGTGTGGGGTCGGATGGGTTACACCCCCTCCCCCTTGGTGTGGGGGTCGGATGGGTTACACCCCCTCCCCCTTGGTGTGGGGTTCGGATGGGTTACACCCCTCCCCCTTGGTGTGGGGGTCGGATGGGTTACACCAGTGGTCCCCAACCTTGTTTGCACCAAGGACCAGTTTCGTGCAAGAAAATCTCCTCGAGTCCCCATATAAAATACCCCTTCTTTGTGGCCTCAGTAGATGCCCCCACAGTGCCCCCAATAATGTGCCAGTAAGAAGTGCCCCCGCAGCGATCCTCTCCTTTATTGTACCAAAAAAAAAATAATAAAAATAAACACTTATACTTACCTCCATCAGGCTGGCAGCGATGTAATGTTGACCTCTTCCGGCCTGTGTCCTGCGCTGTCCGGCTCAGGCAACGCGGTGACGTCCTCACACCGAAAGGGAACTTGTCACCATGAAGGCGTAATGTAAGCTACAAGCAGCAGGTTATAGAGCAGGAAGAGCGGAGCAGATATATATGTGTTCTGTTAAAAGACTCAGCATTCCTCATGGTTTACACCTTTATATCTCTGCTCATTCTGGGCTTTGAAGTCCAGGGGGCGGTCCTATCAGTGATTGACAGCTCTCTGTATACGCAGTCATAGAGGGCAGGCTGTCAATCACTGATAGGACCGCCCCCTGGACTTCAGAGCCCATTATGAGCAGGAATGTAAATGTGCGTATTATGAGGAATGCCGAGTCGTTTCCCACAAAACTATATACTAATCTGCTCCGCTCCTCCTGCTCTATAACCTGCTGCCTTTATGGCGACATTCCGGATAGAATCATTCTGCCAGAGCGTCTGGCTCTGATTCCCGTGCGGCGGTATTAACGACGGAGCGGGAACGTTATAGACCAATCTTATTTTACGGGGAGTATTGCGCCCCCGGGGGTGGCGTTTTACACCTTACTGCATTTTATCGCCGCGCCATTTTCCAAGTGATGAGTAATTATGCAAATGACACCTGACGGCAAATATTACCTTCTCCTTTATGAGAGCCGCAAAGTTCGCCGGGTCTGTGAATTAATTGCGGCGTGCGCAGAATTGGTTGTAGGCTTGATGCTGCGCAGGCGGTGGAGACGGTGATTATGGGAGATGAGACGACGTGTAGTAGATTTCACAGGATTCTTTCAACGGTCCGCCCCCTCGCCAAGCGGGTCACAGTCCTAGAATTTACTCTGCCATTTCCTGTTCGTTGAATTCTTCTCGTTATTACAGTCAGGTAGATAAATGACGCCTACGGTTTACGTGACGTGCGCGAAAAAATACTGCAACATCAGATGGGCAGGGGTCCGCAAGGCGCCGTACGCCGCAGACTGACCATGACTGGTTACTGCAGCGCTGCTCCTAATCCCCATGCTGTTCGCAGACCATTGGAATCAAAGGGTTAAGAGTCGGAGGTGGAGCCTGGGAAAGACCTTCTGGTCCGGGTGCGATGCAGGAGGCCACACCCATTTTGTGCACCATTGGCTGCGATCGGTGGGCGTGGCTTGGCTGCAGCGTCTGACCTGACCATTTTCAGACGACAATGGTTGGCCTTAAAGGGGTTATCCAGACTACAAACTTGCCCCCCAGTGCCCGGGCACCTGATTATACTTACCCCGCTCCCGGCACCTGCGTCGCTCCAGATCCCCGCACGGCCGCCGCGGCACCTCCCTGTCACTTGGATCAAAAACATCCTGTGACGGGTGGAGCACCCAATAGCAGGCCACGACGGGGACCAGCCTCCCTAGCGTCACCCGCGATGGCAGGAAGCCTCGTCACCAGGTCTAAGATTGTGGGCGTGGCACGGGCGGGGAAGGTTTCAGGCTTAAAAAAAGGTCTAAATATAACAAGCTGAAGATTAGGGCGTGTCCTTCATGCTAGCAGGGAGGGGTCCTGATCCGGAAGTTTGTGAACCCCTGTAGTAACGAGACCTGGGGCGCCTCCTGGATGTGCAGGAAGCCGCCTGTAAATTGCTTCCCCCGTCCACCTCGTCTGAGGCTCAGAAGCTCCGTCTCCGCTGTTTAGTTATTCATACGATTGACCACCATAAAACTTTCCTGCAAATTAGCCGCTGCCCTTAACACGTCTGCGGCGGAGAGAAAATTGCTGCGTAAATCAGAGCGTGGCGGAATTAATTGTAGTGGAAATAGGATCCCACGAAGGCGGATGGTAACGCGGCACCGGCCGTACGCTAATTAGAAGAGCGCCAGTATAATCGGATTCATGAGGACCCGCGTCTGACCGCGTGTCAGCAGGACCCCCATGGGAGAGGAGACCTGGCACCTGGGCGCAGCCATGGCATCGCCTCCTCTGGGCACCGGCCGTTAGCCACTCCGTTACAACACCCCTAAGAGAGCGGGAGCGTGTCCTCATCGCCCATCGGTGTTGTCACAATGAGATGCTATTGACCCCACAGCCGGAGGAGCTGTCATGGGATGGTTTCCGTCCTGTGCCAGGTTACCAGACCGCCAGGTACCGAACGAACAAACTTCCACCTAATCGGCTCCCTATGAAAGCTGCACCCTCAATGCCTGAATAGAATGCCGAAGACAGTGAAGACTGACACAGAGCAGTAGGGTAGAGGGAACAGACCCTGTGTGACGCCCCCTATAGGAGATGCTCCTCAGACTACCACCCACTTGCCCCCCTCCCGTGGCTGTGAGAACATGGCGGGTTATAGTGAGCAGCCGTGAAACGGTTAAAGCAATAACCGCACCGCAAGGACCGCAAGCATCTTGTAGCTAACGAGCTGTTTTATTGGGATTGGAGCGATTGGCGTGTAAGGCGGCCGTGTCCCGTGATGATGGGGAGTTAATAGCGCTTAGCCCAGCGCTCCGTATGCAGATGGCGGCATTTATGTGAACTGGGCGGAGCTAGCGCCGCTCCTCATGTCTCCCGGAGCTGACATCTCGGACATGACCTGGCCGGAAATTTTCTAGAATCCGATAGTAATATTAGATCTGCGCGGATGAGTCACATGACCGCGATTGTGTCATGGAATCCGTCTCAGGCGATCATCATGTTGCAGTATATTCTGCAGTACAACTACAACTCCCAGCATGCACACTTGCTTTGCTACCCTTATAACTCCCATAGAAGGAATGGGGCATTCTGGGAGTTGTAGTTTCAGTATAGCTGGAGGCTGCTGAGCCCTGGTGTTACAACGTCTCAGTCTGAGTCCAGGATGATTGTCTGGACTGGATACATTGTAACAAGCCCTCAGGTGTGAGAAGTATTGGTCTGTACAGGTTCTGAGCCTGAGTGATGTTCACTGACAGCAATCAGAGATCATGAAATAGTGAGGAATTGAGACGGCCGGAGCTCGTCCTGACATCCCTCGCCTCCCGCACTCCCCGTCACATATTTCTAAGGCTTAGGACTTTTAGACGTTGCCTAATTAACGCTTCCCGAAATGCCTGGCCCATTTTCCAGGCGCAGGACTCCGCAGAGTGTAAGGACCCTCCTCCAGCGAGGCGGCGGTGCCGTCTGTTGTGTCAGGACTCGCAAAATGTTCTGATTTATTTCCGTTCAGAGAGACTTCATTAGTCTGAGGACCGCGTCCGGGGACAGAATTAGGCCAGGTAAACGCTGTGGGGGGGGGGGGTCTCAGCTCCGCGCATTTAAATCTCCTGCAGGCATCTGGAGACCCAACACGGAGAGCCCTAATGACGCCATATGTATATTCTCCCATCTCGTGTTCTTATACGTGGCCTCCATTCTGAGAGGCGATGTATTACAATATAGTATATGTGAGGGGTGGGTTATATAGACAGTCATCGCTCCTGAAATCCTCTGTGCTGCTGAGGACCCTGCTCCTTCCACTATGTAACTCCCGTCCTGTGACCTCCACAAGATCAGCACACTCCTCTCCTGAAATCCTCTGTGCTGCTGGGGACCCTGCTCCTTCCACTATGTAACTCTCATCCTGTGACCTCCACAAGATCAGCACACTCCTCTCCTGAAATCCTCTGGGCTGCTGGGAGGACCCTGCTCCTTCCACTATGTAACTCTCATCCTGTGACCTCCACAAGATCAGCACACTCCTCTCCTGAAATCCTCTGTGCTGCTGGGAGGACCCTGCTCCTTCCACTATGTAACTCTCATCCTGTGACCTCCACAAGATCAGCACACTCCTCTCCTGAAATCCTCTGTGCTGCTGGGAGGACCCTGCTCCTTCCACTATGTAACTCTCATCCTGTGACCTCCACAAGATCAGCACACTCCTCTCCTGAAATCCTCTGTGCTGCTGGGACCCTGCCTCTTCCACTATGTAACTTCACACATGATCAGCTCTCTCCTGAGATGCTCTGTGCTGCTGTTATTCTGTTTGTGTATAGTTGGTGGAGTGCACTTCGTGCCCAGACCCCTTGTTCTCTCCCTCAGTAGCGGTCAGGCCTGGGTGTATTAGTGACCACACTGGTTGTCACCCGGGGTTGTCAGAGTCGGCCGCTGACCTCTCTTAATTCCGGGGACGGCAGGGGGCGTGTCGGTTCTGTTGCTGATTTTCAGCAGACGGTGTCTTCAGTGATGATTTTCAGCTTCACACTCCATTTATTGTCGAAACCAGGAATTGCAAACACAGTCCCAAAATATCCTGCCATCTGTCACCCTGGCAGCGCATTATTAATGGCGCGCGTGCGATAAGTGTGAGCTGTGCGCGCTCGCTGCTCGCCAAGAGACGTGGGTGCCAATTTACTAATACAGAATTACAGACAGACTACAGATCCGGGGCTGATGCTGGATCCGGTCTGCCGCACTGTCTGGTCCACGTTCACACCACCTGTTACTTAGCGCAGAGTGTCGCTTCTTAAAGGGGTATTCCCGGATTTTACTATCGCTGTCTGGCACCTTGCACGCCCCCCAATCAGGTGCTGTGCGGTAGCTCCGATGCCAGAACCTCATGGGTCTGTCTGTTGTGTGGTGTCTATGACCATCTCTGGGACCCACATCTATCTCTAGAACGGGGCCCGAAAAATTTATATTTTCTTCTCGTCACCGTATTCTGACAGCAAGAGCATTTTTATATTTCTTTCCACTATGCTTGCCCTCCCGCCACCTCCTGCGGGGCCGTCCCTCCCGCCGCCACCTCCTGCGGGGCCGTCCCTCCCGCCGCCACCTCCTGCGGGGCCGTCCCTCCCGCCACCACCTCCTGCGGGGCCGTCCCTCCTGCGGGGCCGTCCCTCCCGCCACCACCTCCTGCGGGGCCGTCCCTCCCGCCGCCACCTCCTGCGGGGCCGTCCCTCCTGCGGGCCGTCCCTCCCGCCGCCCCCTCCTGCGGGGCCGTCCCTCCCGCCGCCACCTCCTGCGGGGCCGTCCCTCCTGCGGGGCCGTCCCTCCCGCCGCCACCTCCTGCGCTCTCTGCATGTCCTCGTCAGCAGCGGTAACGTGTTTGCTGCAGCGGCGGCTCGGCTTTATGTTGCTCTTATTATTATTAGCCGTCACATTTTTTATCTTCTCTCGTTTAACAGGGCTGTAAAATCTCGGCGGCTCCACTTGAGATGTGACTGCGTATTCAGCGCTGTTTATTCCTCAGTACAATTCATTTTACAGCCGCCATACAAAATAATTAAGTCTCTCCGAGCGGTGACTCGTGGGTACTCAGCGCTGCCGGGGTGGCTGCTCTCCGATGTGTCACCGTTCTACTGATGACGGTAGTTACAGGGTAGTCATCGAGACACGAGGAGTCACATATTGTATCATCCGCCATCATGCGAGACAAAAGACTGTGTGCAGACTGGAAACACGCTTGGCGCGGCTCAGAGATTTCTCTTATTGTAAACCTGACACAACATTGTGAGCAGCTGTCATTAGTATGTGTGTACCGCCATATGTTGTGTCAGCAGTCTACTGCCAGAAGTCTCTGAACACTGCCAAAGGGTGTAAGAGTTCTATATGTATTGTATGTAGGAGCAGTATTATAGTACTTATATTCTTGTACATAGGAGGCAGTATTATAGTAGTTATATTCTTGTACATAGGAGCAGTATTATAGTAGTTATATTCTTGTACATAGGAGCAGTATTATAGTAGTTATATTCTTGTACATAGGAGCAGTATTATAGTAGTTATATCCTTGTACATAGGAGCAGTATTATAGTAGTTATATTCTTGTACATAGGAGCAGTATTATAGTAGTTATATTCTTGTACATAGGGAGCGTATTATAGTAGTTATATTCTTGTACATAGGAGCAGTATTATAGTAGTTATATTCTTGTACATAGGAGCAGTATTATAGTAGTTTAATTCTTTGTACATAGGAGCAGTATATAGTAGTTATATTCTTGTGTAGGAGCAGTATTATAGTAGTTATATTCGTGTACATAGGAGCAGTATTATAGTAGTTTATATTTTGTATTCTTGTACATAGGAGCAGTATTATAAAGTTATATTCTTGTACATAGGAGCAGTATTATAGTAGTTATATTCGTGTACGTAGGAGCAGTATTATAGTAGTTACATTCTTGTACATAGGAGCAGTTTTATAGTAGTTATATTCTTGTACATAGGAGCAGTATTATAGTAGTTATATTCTTGTACATAGGAGCAGTATTATAGTAGTTATATTCTTGTACATAGGAGCAGTATTATAGTAGTTATATTCTTGTACATAGGAGCAGTATTATAGTAGTATATTCTTGTATATAGGAGCAGTATTATAGTAGTTTATACTTCTTGTACATGGAGGCAGTATTATGGTAGTTATATTCTTGTACATAAGAGCAGTATTATAGTAGTTATATTCTTGTACATAGGAGCAGTATTATAGTAGTTATATTCTTGTCATAAGGAGCAGTATTATAGTAGTTATATTCTTGTACATAGGAGCAGTATTATAGTAGTTATATTCTTGTACATAGGAGCAGTATTTAATAGCTAGTTATTATTCTTGTACATAGGACAGTATTATAGTAGTTATATTCTTGTACATAGGAGCAGTATTATAGTAGTTATATTCTTGTAATAGGAGCAGTATTATGTAGTTATATTCTTGTACATAGGAGCAGTATTATAGTAGTTATATTCTTGTACATAGGAGCAGTATTATAGTAGTTTATTCTTGTACATAGAGCAGTATTATAGTAGTTATATTCTTGTACATAGGAGCAGTATTATAGTAGTTATATTCTTGTACATAGGAGCAGTATTATAGTTTAGTTATATTCTTGTACATAGAGCAGTATTATAGTAGTTATATTCTTGTACATAGGAGCAGTATTATAGTAGTTATATTCTTGTACATAGGAGCAGTATTATAGTAGTTATATTTGTACTAGGGAAGTATTTATAGTTATATTCTTGTACATAGAGCAGTATTATAGTAGTTATATTTTGTACATAGGAGCAGTATTATAGTAGTTATATTATTGTACATAGGAGCAGTATTATAATAGTTATATTCTTGTACATAGAAGCAGTATTATAGTAGTTATATTCTTGTACATGAGCAGTATTATAGTAGTTATATTCTTGTACATAGGAGCAGTATTATAATAGTTCTTGTACATAGAAGCAGTATTATAGTAGTTATATTTCTTGTACATAGGAGCAGTATTATAGTAGTTATATTCTTGTATATTGGAGCAGTATTATAATAGTTATATTCTTGGTACATAGAAAGGCAGTATTATAGTAGTTATATTCTTGTACATAGGAGCAGTATTATAGTAGTTATATTCTTGTATATTGGAGCAGTATTATAGTAGTTATATTCTTGTACATAGAAGCAGTATTATAGTAGTTATATTCTTGTACATAGGAGCAGTATTATAATAGTTATATTCTTGTACATAGGAGACAGTATTATAGGAGTTATATTCTTGTACATAGGAGACAGTATTATAGGAGTTATATTCTTGTACATAGGAGACAGTATTATAGGAGTTATATTCCTGTACATAGGAGCAGTATTATAGGAGTTATATTCTTGTACATAGGAGGCAGTATTATAGTAGTTATATACTTGTACATAGGAGCAGTATTATAGGAGTTATATTCTTGTACATAGGAGGCAGTATTATAGTAGTTATATTCTTGTACATAGGAGCAGTATTATAGTAGTTATATTCTTGTACATAGGAGGCAGTATTATAGTAGTTATATTCTTGTACATAGGAGCAGTATTATAGTAGTTATATTCTTGTACATAGGAGCAGTATTATAGTAGTTATATTCTTGTACATAGGAGCAGTATTATAGTAGTTATATTCTTGTACATAGGAGCAGTATTATAGTAGTTATATTCTTGTACATAGGAGCAGTATTATAGTAGTTATATTCTTGTACATAGGAGCAGTATTATAGTAGTTATATTCTTGTACATAGGAGCAGTATTATAGGAGTTATATTCTTGTACATAGGAGCAGTATTATAGGAGTTATATTCTTGTACATAGGAGCAGTATTATAGTAGTTATATTCTTGTACATAGGAGCAGTATTATAGGAGTTATATTCTTGTACATAGGAGCAGTATTATAGGAGTTATATTCTTGTACATAGAGGGAGTTGTAGTGGTTATATTGAGAATCCATAGTGTCAGTCTTCATCAGGTCAGTAGTACCAGCTGCTTTCTTATACTGGTTGTACAGATTGTCTGTTAGAAGTTCTGGAGAAAGATTTCGCAGCTTCTCATTATTACATTGACTTTCATGATCATGAAGTTTGTTTCCAGCCGAGAACTTTCTTTCTGTCCACAGTTTGAGCTGCGGGTCCTGAGTTGAGGATCTGATCAGTTTCTCCTCTTGTAGTATCGCAGTCGGTGTGCGGTGTTCGGACTCCCGCTGGTCTGCAGTCTTGTATCTTCTTGTGTTCTCTTCGCTCGTCTCACTTTGATTGCGTCTCTTTTCTTTGTGGTTTCTGTCGTAAGGACCGGGACTTCTGCCACTTCTCCAGAGTCTGAGGACCAGCGTGACGTCTCTGCTGTCAGTGTAAATGTCTATAATGTAGGAAGTGGACGATGGACGTGATGAAAGGGCTTGTAATAAAAAAAATACAAGAAGCTAAATGCTTATCACTTGGTAGAATCGCCTTATCAGAATCTGCGAAGATGTCCCTGATCCCGGGGCCTTATAATATCATCTCTGTGGTCCACAGGGTTAAAGGGGTCTTCTCGCTTGATTCATTTTTCCATTACATTATACACTTCTCGTTTCCATGGTTATGACCACCCTACATTTGAGCAGAGGTGGTCGTGCTTACACACTATAGGAAAAAGAGCCTGCTTCCCTAATGGAGTATGTTTAGGCCAAGCACGACCACGGCTGCTGGACTGCAGGGTAGTCGATATCTGGATGTGAGGAGATTTCCTCCTCCTTTTGCTCCTTTTCTTTGCTTTTCTCTTCCTGTTTATTTCTCCTCCTCGTCCTTCACCTCTAAACTGGAGGAAAATGCCTGTTCTGCCTCCTGAGCTGTGATAGGGAGAGCATGGACACGCCTCCTGAGCTGTGATAGGGAGAGCATGGACACGCCTCCTGAGCTGTGATAGGGAGAGCATGGACACGCCTCCTGAGCTGTGATAGGGAGAGCATGGACACGCCTCCTGAGCTGTGATAGGGAGAGCATGGACACGCCTCCTGAGCTGTGATAGGGAGAGCATGGACACGCCTCCTGAGCTGTGATAGGGATAGCATGGACACGCCTCCTGAGCTGTGATAGGGAGAGCATGGACACGCCTCCTGAGCTGTGATAGGGAGAGCATGGACACGCCTCCTGAGCTGTGATAGGGAGAGCATGGACACGCCTCCTGAGCTGTGATAGGGAGAGCATGGACACGCCTCCTGAGCTGTGATAGGGAGAGCATGGACACGCCTCCTGAGCTGTCATAGGGAGAGCATGGACACGCCTCCTGAGCTGTCATAGGGAGAGCATGGACACGCCTCCTGAGCTGTCATAGGGAGTGTGTTCCAGCAGAAAGAACACAACTCCTGACCTGCAGCAGAAAGGACACTCCCCTTGTGCTATCAGCTTGATATAAATCTAGCAGAACAATGAATGGGGAGATCTCTGGATCCGAGTGAGGTGCAGGGCTGGTTCTAGTTTTGTTACAGATTGTCACCTACCGCCTAATGTCCGATTATAATTTTTTACAATAATGAGGGGATGACCCCTTGATTGCTAATAATTCCAGTTTCCCTGGTGTGCAGTGGAATCACTTTACCATATACCCCAAGGATGATATTCTTTTTAAATCCCAGTCTTGGTTATATTATAACTTATAATGAATTATACAGTAAATTTTCGGTTTTTCTCCCAGGATGATAAGAAGTAGATTAACAGTCATCATAAAATATCATTCCTGATGTCCGGTGGGACCTGATTTTTGCCACTTGGGACTGTATGTGTACTTACAATCCACTGGAGGAGGATTAAGGACTGGCCAATATAAACCTTTTTGGAGCAGGTTTGGAGACTGGTAAAATAAGAAAAAAGAAACTAAATCTCCCCCCAACCCCCCCCCCATCCGGCCCTTTTGATTCGTCAACGCTGAGACGGTAGCATTCGGTATTCCGCGTGTGAACACCTTGTTACTGACTTCAGTGGCCTCATGCCGTACACTGCTGAGGTCAGGGCTTGGCTGCAGCAGTATATAGGACCTCACCTCTCCCGCCAGATCATGACATCACGAGGACAGAACCGCAGCGCTGGGTCAGAAGCCTTTGCGGTTTTGCCTAGTCTGTATAGAGGTCGGACATCGCTCCGCACATAGAGCGCACGGGGGGTCCTGCATGAGTACGGAGCTGTGACTGTACCGCTCTATAACCTCTGTGCCCGCTCTATAACCTCTGTGCCCGCTCTATAACCTCTGTGCCCGCTCTATGACCTCTGTTCCCGCTCTATAACCTCTGTGCCCGCTCTATAACCTCTGTTCCCAGCTCTATAACCTCTGTGCCAGCTCTATAACCTCTGTGCCCGCTCTATAACCTCTGTGCCCGCTCTATAACCTCTGTGCCCCGCTCTATAACCTCTGTGCCCGCTCTATAACCTCTGTGCCCGCTCTATAACCTCTGTTCTGTGCCCGCTCTATAACCTCTGTGCCCGCTCTATAACCTCTGTGCCCGCTCTATAACCTCTGTGCCCGCTCTATAACCTCTGTGCCCGCTCTATAACCTCTGTGCCCCGCTCTATGACCTCTGTCCCGCTCTATGACCTCTGTCCCGCTCTATGACCTCTGTGCCGCTCTATGACCTCTGTGCCGCTCTATGACCTCTGTGGCCGCTCTATGACCTCTGTGGCCGCTCTATAACCTCTGTGGCCGCTCTATAACCTCTGTGGCCGCTCTATAACCTCTGTGGCCGCTCTATAACCTCTGTGCCCGCTCTATAACCTCTGTGCCCGCTCTATAACCTCTGTGCCCGCTCTATAACCTCTGTGCCCGCTCTATAACCTCTGTGCCCGCTCTCTGGCCCCTGTGCCCGCTCTCTGGCCCCTGTGCCCGCTCTCTGGCCCCTGTGCCCGCTCTCTGGCCCCTGTGCCCGCTCTCTGGCCCCTGTGCCCGCTCTCTGGCCTCGGCGCCGCTCATAACCTCTGCGCCCGCTCTATAACCTCTGCGCCCGCTCTATAACCTCTGCGCCCGCTCTATAACCTCTGCGCCCGCTCTATAACCTCTGCGCCCGCTCTATAACCTCTGCGCCCGCTCTATAACCTCTGCGCCCGCTCTATAACCTCTGCGCCCGCTCTATAACCTCTGCGCCCACTCTCTGGCCTCTGTGCCGCTCTCTGGCCCCTGATCCGCTCTCTGGCCCCGGCGCCGCTCTATAACCTCTGTGCCCGCTCTATAACCTCTGTGCCCGCTCTCTGGCCCCTGTGCCCGCTCTCTGGCCCCTGTGCCCGCTCTCTGGCCCCTGTGCCCGCTCTCTGGCCCCTGTGCCCGCTCTCTGGCCCCTGTGGCCACTCTCTGGCCTCGGCGCCGCTCTATAACCTCTGCGCCCGCTCTCTGGCCTCTGCGGCCGCTCTATAACCCCTGCGCCGCTCTCTGGCCCCTGTGGCCGCTCTCTGGCCTCGGCGCAGCTCTATAACCTCTGTGCCCGCTCTATAACCTCTGTGCCTGCTCTATAACCTCTGTGCCCACTCTCTGGCCTCTGTGCCGCTCTCTGGCCCCTGATCCGCTCTCTGGCCCCTGATCCGCTCTATAACCTCTGTGCCCGCTCTCTGGCCCCTGATCCGCTCTCTGGCCCCTGATCCGCTCTCTGGCCCCGGCGCCGCTCTATAACCTCTGTGCCCGCTCTCTGGCCTGTGCCCGCTCTCTGGCCCCTGCGCCGCTCTCTGGCCTCGGTGCCGCTGTACAGGGTGCGCTCACGTGCATCCATTATAGCCATTATTTCCCTCTGATGGACACATGGTGCAGACTGAAACGTTTTTTATTTTATTTTTCCGTCTTGGATTTCGTGTTCGCGCTGAGTCCTTTATTGATGTATTTTAATTGCTTTTATCCACTTACTTGTATTGTGTATTATTTGTAGAACGCACTACATTACATATTGGGGTCTGATCGCCCCCACAAGTGCGGCTTCTGGGAATAGTCGTCCTCTGTGCCGTTTCCTCTCCAAATATTTACCCAGAATGCCCTACAAATTGCATTTAGTTTTTTTTGTCATTTTCCTGGTATCTGTGCGCCGGCGGGCGGGGGCTCGTCATTTCCTGATTTGCCTGGCAGTAAAAGCTTTTGATTTTTGCTTGTTTTTCATTGTACAATTATTTTATTTTTTTTTTTCCAAAGCCGTTTTTATGGATTTATTCCAGGCGACCTGAGGGCCGGTTCAATGGTCTCCGCCGAGCGTCTGAATTAATGCGTTTACTTTTTAAGATATTACCTGTAGCTCTGCAGCCGTATTGTTCTGCTCTGCTCTGCTCTCAGCAGAGGTTGGTAAGAGGGCAGAACCTGAGAGCGGGCGGCCCGGGCAGAACCTTTCTATCCGCTGCTGTTATTGCAGGATTAATGAAGCGAGATGGGCGCGCAGCGCTAAACTGTGCGTTCATGAGGCTAAACGAATCTCGGCGGTACAGCCCCTCGACACGTGGCCCCAGTTACTTCCCAGACCTGCAGAATATCAAACCAAAAAATGTCTTAGCCGACCGTATTCCTCACTGTATATCGACATGTCATCCGACCTGCTCCATCATCTACATAGAATCACGTGCACAGAGATGGCGGGCGTCAACTGGTGAATAATAGGCTCAACAGGGCTGAGAGAGAGAAGCTGCCGGGTCATCAGGTGCATTATAGTTACAGGACAAATCCAGGGAAGAACAGTATTAATATTCATCATCAGCAACGTAGTGGAGGTTTTATAATGTAACCCAAGATTACAGGTGATCTAACAAGTAATACTGCCCTCTATGTACAAAAATATAACTGCTATAATACTGCTCCTATGTACAAGAATATAACTACTATAATACTGCTCCTATGTACAAGAATATAACTACTATAATACTGCTCCTATGTACAAGAATATAACTACTATAATACTGCTCCTATGTACAAGAATATAACTACTATAATACTGCTCCTATGTACAAGAATATAACTACTATAATACTGCCTCCTATGTACAAGAATATAACTACTATATACTGCCTCCTATGTACAAGAATATAACTACTATAATACTGCCTCCTATGTACAAGAATATAACTACTATAATACTGCCTCCTATGTAGAAGAATATTACTACTATAATACTGCTCCTATGTACAAGAATATAACTACTATAATACTGCTCCTATGTACAAGAATATAACTACTACGATACTGCCCCTATGTACAAGAATATAACTACCATGATACTGCCTCCTATGTACAAGAATATAACTATTATAATACTGCTCCTATGTACAAGAATATAACTACTATAATACTGCTTCTATGTACAAGAATATAACTACTATAATACTACTCCTATGTACAAGAATATAACTACTATAATACTGCTCCTATGTACAGGAATATAACTACTATAATACTGCTCCTATGTACAAGAATATAACTACTATAATACTGCTCCTATATACAAGAATATAACTACTATAATACTGCCTCCTATGTAGAAGAATATAACTACTATAATACTACCTCCTATGTACAGGAATATAATTACTATAATACTGCTCCTATGTACAGGAATATAATTACTATAATACTGCTCCTATGTACAAGAATATAACTACTATAATACTGCTCCTATGTACAAGAATATAACTACTATAATACTGCTTCCTATGTAGAAGAATACTACTACTATAATACTGCTCATATGTAGACGAATACAACTACTATAATACTGCTCCTATGTACAAGAATATAACTACTATAATACTGCTCCTATGTACAAAAATATAACTACTATAATACTGCTCCTATGTACAAGAATATAACTACTATAATACTGCCTCCTATAAGAATAACTACAAACTGCCCTATAAATATAACTACTATAATACTGCCTCCTATATACAAGAATATAACTACTATAATACTGCTCCTATGTACAAGAATATAACTACTATAATACTGCTCCTATGTACAAGAATATAACTACTATAATACTGCTCCTATGTACAAGAATATAACTACTATAATACTGCTCCTCTGTACAAGAATATAACTACTATAACACTGCCTCCTATATACAAGAATATAATTACTATAATACTGCTCCTATGTACAAGAATATAACTACTATAACACTGCCTCCTATATACAAGAATATAACTACTATAATACTGCTCCTATGTACAAGAATATAACTACTATAATACTGCTCCTATGTACAAGAATATAACTACTATAATACTGCTCCTCTGTACAAGAATATAACTACTATAAATTCTGCTCCTATGTACAAGAATATAACTACTATAATACTGCTCGTATGTACAAGATATAACTACTATAATACTACTCTTATGTAAAAAAATACTTAAACTGCCCATTAAATAATACTAACTCTCCTATGTACAAGAATATAACTACTATAATACTGCCTCCAATGTACAAGAAATATAACTACTATAATACTGCTCCTATGTACAAGATATAAACTACAATAATACTGCCTCCAATGTACAAGAATATAACTACTATAATACTGCTCCTATGTACAAGAATATAACTACTATAATACTGCTCCTATGTACAAGGAATATAACTACTATAATACTGCTCCTATGTACAGGAATATAACTACTATAATACTGCTCCTATGTACAAGAATATAACTACTATAATACTGCTCCTATGTACAAGAATATAACTACTATAATACTGCCCCCTATGTACAAGAATATAACTACTATAATACTGCCTCCTATGTACAAGAATATAACTACTATAATACTGCCTCCTATGTACAAGAATATAATACTTAATACTGCTCGTATGTACAAGAATATAACTACTATAATACTGCTCCTATGTACAAGAATATAACTACTATAATACTATCTCCTATGTACAAGAATATAACTACTATAATACTGCTCCTATGTACAAGAATATAACTACTATAATACTGCCTCCTATGTACAAGAATATAACTACTATAATACTGCTCCTATGTACAAGAATATAACTACTATAATACTGCTCCTATGTACAAGAATATAACTACTATAATACTGCTCCTATGTACAAGAATATAACTACTATAATACTGCCTCCTATGTACAAGAATATAACTACTTTAATACCGCCTCCCGGGGCTGAGGAGGTTTGCATACATCTACCTGTCTATTGAATACAGTCGGTGTCCTTCTGATGCCGGTGTCTTTTACATTTGACTTTCTGGGTCTCCAGCACTTTATTGCGCCGTTCAGCCATGCAGAGAATCTAATTTATGTACTTTCCATTTTCTGCAGCCGGTTTTCAGTACCGCAGTGATAAAGTCCCTGAGAATAATTCAGAGTCCTTTATTTTTAGAGACATTACCGCCGACGATTTATCAAGTGACCTTTCTGTTTCTCTGATCTCATCAAATAATTTTTATACGTTGGGATGATAGAAATTCCTTTCCTGAACCTAACACTTTGTTCAGAGCCAAGTAGTTCTGTTCCCGTGTTTTACGACCACTCCTGGACACCACGTCCACCCCTCTGTGTCCAAGAGGAAAACCCTGAGATCACTGTAAGGTGCGCAGAGATAAACAGTCCTCAAGTAAACAGAAGCAGAAACTGCACAAAATCAGGAGGAAACACATGAGATTCTGAGGAAAACCAGACCAAAGGCATCGAATCCTGAATACAGAGAACTGTTCAGGTCAATTTTTTTTAATTTGGAGGCAGTATTATAGTAGTTATATTCTTGTACATAGGAGCAGTATTATAGTAGTTATATTCTTGTACATAGTAGCAGTATTATAGTAGTTATATTCTTGTACATAGGAGCAGTATTATAGTAGTTATATTCTTGTATATAGGAGGCAGTATAATAGTAGTTATATTCTTGTACATAGGAGCAGTATTATAGTAGTTATATTCTTGTACATAGGAGCAGTATTATAGTAGTTATATTCTTGTACATAGGAGCAGTATTATTGTAGTTATATTCTTGTACATAGGAGCAGTATTATAGTAGTTATATTCTTGTACATAGGAGCAGTATTATTGTAGTTATATTCTTGTACATAGGAGCAGTATTATAGTAGTTATATTCTTGTATATAGGAGCAGTATTATAGTAGTTATATTCTTGTACATAGGAGCGGTATTATAGTAGTTATATTCTTGTACATAGGAGCAGTATTATAGTAGTTATATTCTTGTACATAGGAGCAGTATTATAGTAGTTATATTCTTGTACATAGGAGCAGTATTATAGTAGTTATATTCTTGTACATAGGAGGCAGTATTATAGTAGTTATATTCTTATACATAGGAGCAGTATTATAGTAGTTATATTCTTGTACATAGGAGCAGTATTATAGTAGTTATATTCTTGTACATAGGAGCAGTATTATAGTAGTTATATTCTTATACATAGGAGCAGTATTATAGTAGTTATATTCTTATACATAGGAGCAGTATTATAGTAATTATATTCTTGTACATAGGAGCAGTATTATAGTAGTTATATTCTTGTACATAGGAGCAGTATTATAGTAGTTATATTCCTGTACATAGGAGCAGTATTATAGTAGTTATATTCCTGTACATAGGAGCAGTATTATAGTAGTTATATTCTGGTACATAGGAGGCAGTATTATAGTAGTTATATTCTTGTACATAGGAGGCAGTATTATAGTAGTTATATTCCTGTACATAGGAGCAGTATTATAGTAGTTATATTCTGGTACATTGGAGGCAGTATTATAGTAGTTATATTCTGGTACATAAGGGCAGCATTATAATAGAATTTTTTGTGCACAGTGCAGGTATATAATATTTTCTGATTATTTTATGTATGTTTGGGTCAGTATTACTTTTTTTTGTAGACTTCTCAAGTTTGAAGCTTTTGTTTTGTATGATTTTTTTTGTAGTGTTTTGTGCTGGTTTATTATATATTCTCGCCCCCTTTGGGGTTATTCTCATGTTCTTTGATCTGACCACATATTAGAAATGACTTTTAACGTCTCTTTTGGAAACGTCAGCTCGGAGAGGTTTCCTTCTATTGAGTGCAGCAGCTTTTGGCCTCATTCACTCAGCGGAGTCCGCAGCCTTTCCACACAAACATATCGACAGGATCTTTTGTGTGCGTCTGAATGAGCGCAGACCCCGGTCCGTGGTCCAGCAGAGCCGGCCCATCCCTCCCTAACGCTGCCGGCTTTTGTTCGGTAAAGGTTACTGGTTCTCTGTATTTTGCCCAGTCTGAGTGTAAATGGGGGGAAGCCTCTCGGGCTCTTCAGTGAAGAATACCTGAAGGCTGGCGAACAATATGGTGGCATTTGAAGCGTCTCTTTCTATACTTTCAATGTGACATTGATCTCCTCATTGCTGTGTAAAGTGAGAGATAAAGGCCCCACATCACTAAATACAGCGCCATATGTCGCCTGCGATTAAAGGGACATGCACATGCAGAGGTTACTCCTACATCTGTTCTTAGTATTTTTGGGGACTCTCGTTGTTTGTGGTGCAGTGCTCCCCATGTGTCCGCACCTATAGATCTCCATTGCATAGAAATCGATGGACTCCTGCTCCGCTGGAGCTTCCCAGGGTTTTCTGCCTTCTGCATCATAGAAGGATTACAGATGAGGATGAAATGGGGGCGCCGTCCCTTTAACTACTGTCCCCTGTGGTCTGAAGAAGACATCTGCCCGTTTTAGGTTCAGTGCGCTCCGCCTTATTCATGAGTCTTCCGTGGGACCCCTTAAAGATTTTCAGTCCTCCAGTTTAGGATTTGATTCTTGCCGCCCTTGGTTTACCTAACGTCTGCGTTTCGGCCGGTAACGTATCGCCCTACAGGGGCCCATCCAGCATCCAGCGACTTCATCTGCTTTGTAATTAGGTTCTTTTATAGACTCGTATAAATCAGGAGCTTGTAATCAGCGAGAAGCTATGACAGGGCGTGAAGTAAATATGGCTGTGCAGACACCGAACCGCTCCGCTCTTAAAGGGGAAGATCTGCATGTATTACTGGAGGACACACAGACCTCACATCCGGCATGTATTACTGGAGGACACACAGACCTCACATCCGGCATGTATTACTGGAGGACACACAGACATCACATTCGGCATGTATTACTGGAGGACACACAGACATCACATCCGGCATGTATTACCGGAGGACACACAGACATCACATCCGGCATGTATTACTGGAGGACACACAGACATCACATCCGGCATGTATTACTGGAGGACACACAGACCTCACATCCGGCATGTATTACTGGAGGACACACAGACCTCACATCCGGCATGTATTACTGGAGGACACACAGACCTCACATCCGGCATGTATTACTGGAGGACACACAGACATCACATCCGGCATGTATTACTGGAGGACACACGGACCTCACATCCGGCATGTATTACTGGAGGACACACAGACATCACATCCGGCATGTATTACTGGAGGACACACAGACATCACATCCGGCATGTATTACTGGAGGACACACGGACCTCACATCCGGCATGTATTACTGAGAGGACACACAGACATCACATCCGGCATGTATTACTGGAGGACCACACGGACCTCACATCCGGCATGTATTACTGGAGGACACACAGACATCACATCCGGCATGTATTACTGGAGGACACACGGACCTCACATCCGGCATGTATTACTGGAGGACACACAGACATCACATCCGGCATGTATTACTGGAGGACACACAGACCTCACATCCGGCATGTATTACTGGAGGACACACGGACCCTCACATCCGGCATGTATTACTGGAGGACACACAGACATCACATCCGGCATGTATTACTGGAGGACACACGGACCTCACATCCGGCATGTATTACTGGAGGACACACAGACCTCACATCCGGCATGTATTACTGGAGGACACACGGACATCACATCCGGCATGTATTACTGGAGGACACACAGACCTCACATCCGGCATGTATTACTGGAGGACACACAGACCTCACATCCGGCATGTATTACTGGAGGACACACGGACATCACATCCGGCATGTATTACTGGAGGACACACGGACCCTCACAATCCGGCATGTATTACTGGAGGACACACGGACCTCACATCCGGCATGTATTACTGGAGACACACAGACATCCACATCCGGCATGTATTAACTGGAGGACACACAGACCCTCACATCCGGCATGTATTACTGGAGGACACACAGACCTCACATCCGGCATGTATTACTGGAGGACACACGGACCTCACATCCGGCATGTATTACTGGAGGACACACAGACATCACATCCGGCATGTATTACTGGAGGACACACAGACCTCACATCCGGCATGTATTACTGGAGGACACACAGACATCACATCCGCCATGTATTACTGGAGGACACACAGACCTCACATCCGGCATGTATTACTGGAGGACACACAGACCTCACATCCGGCATGTGTTACTGGAGGACACACAGACCTCACATCCGGCATGTATTACTGGAGGACACACGGACCTCACATCCGGCATGTATTACTGGAGGACACACGGACCTCACATCCGGCATGTATTACTGGAGGACACACAGACCTCACATCCGGCATGTATTACTGGAGGACACACAGACCTCACATCCGGCATGTATTACCGGAGGACACACAGACCTCACATCCGGCATGTATTACTGGAGGACACACAGACCTCACATCCGGCATGTATTACTGGAGGACACACAGACCTCACATCCGGCATGTATTACTGGAGGACACACGGACCTCACATCCGGCATGTATTACTGGAGGACACACGGACCTCACATCCGGCATGTATTACCGGAGGACACACAGACCTCACATCCAGCATGTATTACCGGAGGACACACAGACCTCACATCCGGCATGTATTACTGGAGGACACACAGACATCACATCCGGCATGTATTACTGGAGGACACACAGACCTCACATCCGGCATGTATTACTGGAGGACACACAGACATCACATCCGACATGTATTACTGGAGGACACACAGACATCACATCCGGCATGTATTACTGGAGGACACACAGACATCACATCCGGCATGTATTACTGGAGGACACACAGACCTCACATCCGGCATGTATTACTGGAGGACACACAGACCTCACATCCGGCATGTATTACTGGAGGACACACAGACCTCACATTCCGGCATGTATTACAGGAGGACACACAGACATCACATCCGGCATGTATTACTGGAGGACACACGGACCTCACATCCGACATGTATTACTGGAGGACACACAGACATCACATCCGGCATGTATTACTGGAGGACACACAGATCTCACATCCGGCATGTATTACCGGAGGACACACGGACATCACATCCGGCATGTATTACCGGAGGACACACTGACCTCACATCCGGCATGTATTACCGGAGGACACACGACATCACATCCGGCATGTATTACTGGAGGACACACTGACCTCACATCCGACATGTATTACTGGAGGACACACAGACATCACATCCGGCATGTATTACTGGAGGACACACAGATCTCACATCCGGCATGTATTACCGGAGGACACACGGACCATCACATCCGGCATGTATTACCGGAGGACACACTGACCTCACATCCGGCATGTATTACCGGAGGACACACGGACATCACATCCGGCATGTATTACCGGAGGACACACGGACCTCACATCCAGCATGTATTACTGGAGGACACACGGACCTCACATCCAGCATGTATTACTGGAGGACACACGGACCTCACATCCAGCATGTATTACTGGAGGACACACTGACCTCACATCCGGCATGTATTACTGGAGGACACACGGACCTCACATCCGGCATGTATTACTGGAGGACACACAGACATCACATCCGGCATGTATTACTGGAGGACACACAGACCTCACAATCCGGCATGTATTACTGGAGGACACACAGACCTCACATCCGGCATGTATTACTGGAGGACACACGGACCTCACATCCGCATGTATTACTGGAGGACACACGGACCTCACATCCGGCATGTAATGCCTACTCGGATGGAGACACACAGACCTCACATCCGGCATGTATTACTGGAGGACACACAGACCTCACATCCGGCATGTATTACTGGAGGACACACGGACATCACATCCGGCATGTATTATCGGAGGACACACGGACCCTCACATCCGGCATGTATTACCGGAGGACACACGGACCTCACATCCGGCATGTATTACCGGAGGACACACGGACCTCACATCCGGCATGTATTACTGGAGGACACACAGACATCACATCCGGCATGTATTACCGGAGGACACACAGACCTCACATCCGGCATGTATTACCGGAGGACACACAGACATCACATCCGGCATGTATTACTGGAGGACACACGGACCTCACATCCGGCATGTATTACTGGAGGACACACAGACCTCACATCCGGCATGTATTACTGGAGGACACACAGATCTCACATCCGGCATGTATTACTGGAGGACACACGGACATATCCGGCATGTATTACTGGAGGACACACAGACATCACATCCGGCATGTATTACTGGAGGACACACAGGACCTCACATCCGGCATGTATTACTGGAGGACACACGGACCTCACATCCGGCATGTATTACTGGAGGACACACGGACCTCACATCCGGCATGTATTACTGGAGGACACACAGATCTCACATCCGGCATGTATTACTGGAGGACACACGGACATCACATCCGGCATGTATTACTGGAGGACACACGGACATCACATCCGGGCATGTATTACTGGAGGACACACGGACATCACATCCGGCATGTATTACTGGAGGACACACAGATCTCACATCCGGCATGTATTACTGGAGGACACACGGACATCACATCCGGCATGTATTACTGGAGGACACACGGACCTCACATCCGGCATGTATTACTGGAGGACACACGGACCTCACATCCGGCATGTATTACCGGAGGACACACGGACATCACATCCGGCATGTATTACCGGAGGACACACAGACATCACATCCGGCATGTATTACTGGAGGACACACGGACCTCACATGTATTACTGGAGGACACACGGACCTCACATGTATTACTGGAGGACACACAGACCTCACATGTATTACTGGAGGACACACAGACATCACATGTATTACTGGGGGGGGGGTGAAGCAGCTTAGTACAGAGATGACTTAACAGTGAAGCTCCGCCCTTTGGACACTTGCAGGAGCAGAATTTGGTAGAATAAAATTTCATATTCACACCACTCCTGATTCGCACTGTCCTGCTCTCCCCAACACCTGCCAGTATAGTTTACCATGGTCAAAACTGCTAACAGTCCCTTCAATTCAGAAGAAGGAAAAAACTGCAAATTTGGTGTTCTCAAGGGGTTAATAAAGTGGTGTAATACGTTGTGTTGTGCGTCCGGCTCTCTCCTCTTTGTCCTTCCTATGGAGCCCGGACTCCACTCGACTCCCATTGAGGAAATATAAAATTCTCCAGCAAAATTATTATAACGCAGCTGGATGTTTTGTAATCAGCGCTCAGGATATGCAAATGTCGCCGAGAGCGGTCGCCGAGCGCTGCCTGGAATATTAAGCTGCTGATTCGTGATGTGAAGGTCCCTCTTGGCTCTTCCTAATTCTCCGTCCTGTTATTATAGGCTGGGGGGGGGTGACCTTGTCAGACAGGAGAACGTCTCGTAGTCAGGTCAGGTTCTGAGAAGGTTCAGGCTGCCGGCACACGCTGCGGTGCGAGCAGAAAAACCGCAGCGTATTACACTACAAAATAAGTGATTGAGGTCAGACAAGTCTCACGTACGCTGCCGAGCGGATTTAGAAATCTGCAGCGTGTACCGTAGTTGTATAATTTTTGTTTTGTGTGTGGATTTCACCTTCTTCAGTACAAAGGGGGAGAAATGCGGCAAATCCGCAACGCAAACTGCAAGTAACAACGGTGGATTTTGGTGCAGAAAGAAGAGAAATCGTCTTGGACAGAGCGGCCGGTCGCACAGCGCTCACCTATCTCTCTAACTCTCATAGAGATGAATGGAGCGGCCACACGCAATCCCAGGGGTGGAGTTAGGTGCTACAGGGGGCCCTACTTCTCGTGATCGATGGTTGTCCCAGCCGATCTAATAGTTATACCCTATACTGTGGATAAGGGGTAACCTCTAACATCCGGAATACCCCTTTAACCCCCTAACTGTTTTGCCCGAGTCCAGCTTGGGCAGTGTGAAAAGTAGCTAATCGGAGGGGGGAGGGCTGCTTTAGATGCTGCCATCTCTGTAATGGTCATGCAACTTGTCTTGTTTGAAAGCTGAGAGTTCAGGCTTTCATACAGGACCAAAATCAGACAAGCAACAGAGGAGAAATCACCGTTAGAAATCAAGTCGGGAATAATTGCGGATTAAACCTGTTTTTACTTTCACTTTCAGCTGAATTCACAGCATCCGGATTTCTGTCAGTGATATCTTCCTCTGTCCTTAACATATTGCTGTCATTCTGGTATTGTCCGAAAGATTAGAATGTCTGCTTTCAAATAAGACCAGTTGCATTCTGGAGATAGCAGCATCTAAAGCAGCCCTACAGTTAGCTACTTTTCCCACTGCTGGAGGTGGACTGGGGCAAAACAGTTAGAGGGTTAAGCAGCATTTTCTCAAGAGTCCTTCTACAGTCTTGCAGGGGGATTCCCTCTTGACCCCAGAATCTGTCAGCTTCTGCCGTTGCTGCTCATGGAGGTCTCCAGGTACAGGCTGACATAAAATACCCTCTCAGAGGGAGTGATGCCCATGATATGACTTTTATGGATTTGTTAAAGGGGTCATCCACGAGTGGCATCGAAGTGATGGGAACTGAGCTACAAAACCACGCCAGAGGTGTTGCGCTGTGCTTGAAAGAAAGCGGCCATGTTTTCTGGACGACACCTTTAAGTATCTTCGCCCTTTTCTACAATCTGTGTTGTCATGGTGGTTATCTAACTACAACCTCTGTGTGTCAGGCCCTGCTGGGAGTTGTAGTTTCACAGTAGCTGGGTCAGGTCATACGTGGTAACGGATATAATTGAGCAGTTGTCATTTATTACCGCGTTCCCGGCGATCGCTCGGCGGTGCACTTCTCCTCTTCAGTCTATACACCGGTGAGTTGCTGTGATTTGCTGCTTCCCGCGGCCTCCGCTAATATAAGAAGATGGAAGTGCTGTTAATAACAAATCCTTCCCTCCGAACAATTACATCCAAACTTTTCGCCTCCTCGCGGTGCGGCCCTGGGAACGTGTAATCTTTCCACTTTATTGTTTTCTGTTTCATCTTATTGTTCTGTGCTTGTGACTGCCCACAAGGAAGGCTCTTTGTTCTGGGCAGGAGGAGGATTAATCCTTCCGTCGGCGCTCCACTACCGCACGGTACATTTCTTCTGTACGTCCGAGCCTGAAATGTCACCGGATCGCCGTACTATTACCAACGAGAAGCGGGGACGGGAGGAAAATGAGTGCGATTCACTGGGCTGGTCCAGAAAATATCTGTTCAGTTTGATTCCATCATCGATCTTAAGATCTCTGCTTACTGTCAGTGAATGAGCACATTCTTGTATACTGTACATGGAACAGATATAAACCTTATAATCTCACAAACCAGGTTGTAGTGTATTCAGTCGGAAGACCTGCACTGATACACTGTAACGGCCAGCAGATCTGTACTGATACACTGTAACATTCAGCAGATCTGTACTGATACACTGTAACATTCAGCAGATCTGTACTGATACACTGTAACATTCAGCAGATCTGCACTGATACACTGTAACATTCAGCAGATCTGCACTGATACACTGTAACATTCAGCAGATCTGTACTGATACACTGTAACATTCAGCAGATCTGTACTGATACACTGTAACACTCAGCAGATCTGTACTGATACACTGTAACATTCAGCAGATCTGTACTGATACACTGTAACATTCAGCAGATCTGTACTGATACACTGTAACATTCAGCAGATCTGTACTGATACACTGTAACATTCAGCAGATCTGTACTGATACACTGTAACATTCAGCAGATCTGTACTGATACACTGTAACACTCAGCAGATCTGTACTGATACACTGTAACATTCAGCAGATCTGTACTGATACACTGTAACATTCAGCAGACCTGCACTGATACACTGTAACACTCAGCAGATCTGCACTGATACACTGTAACACTCAGCAGATCTGTACTGATACACTGTAACACTCAGCAGATCTGCACTGATACACTGTAACATTCAGCAGATCTGCACTGATACACTGTAACATTCAGCAGATCTGCACTGATACACTGTAACATTCAGCAGATCTGTACTGATACACTGTAACATTCAGCAGATCTGTACTGATACACTGTAACACTCAGCAGATCTGTACTGATACACTGTAACACTCAGCAGATCTGTACTGATACACTGTAACATTCAGCAGATCTGTACTGATACACTGTAACATTCAGCAGATCTGTACTGATACACTGTAACACTCAGCAGATCTGCACTGATACACTGTAACATTCAGCAGACCTGTACTGATACACTGTAACACTCAGCAGATCTGTACTGATACACTGTAACACTCAGCAGATCTGTACTGATACACTGTAACATTCAGCAGATCTGTACTGATACACTGTAACACTCAGCAGATCTGCACTGATACACTGTAACAGTCAGCAGATCTGTACTGATACACTGTAACATTCAGCAGATCTGTACTGATACACTGTAACACTCAGCAGATCTGTACTGATACACTGTAACATTCAGCAGATCTGTACTGATACACTGTAACATTCAGCAGATCTGTACTGATACATTGTAACATTCAGCAGATCTGTACTGATACACTGTAACATTCAGCAGATCTGTACTGATACACTGTAACACTCAGCAGATCTGTACTGATACACTGTAACATTCAGCAGACCTGCACTGATACACTGTAACATTCAGCAGATCTGTACTGATACACTGTAACATTCAGCAGATCTGTACTGATACACTGTAACATTCAGCAGATCTGTACTGATACACTGTAACACTCAGCAGATCTGTACTGATACACTGTAACACTCAGCAGATCTGTACTGATACATTGTAACATTCAGCAGATCTGTACTGATACACTGTAACACTCAGCAGATCTGCACTGATACACTGTAACACTCAGCAGATCTGTACTGATACACTGTAACACTCAGCAGATCTGTACTGATACACTGTAACATTCAGCAAATCTGCACTGATACACTGTAACACTCAGCAGATCTGCACTGATACACTGTAACATTCAGCAGATCTGTACTGATACATTGTAACATTCAGCAGATCTGCACTGATACACTGTAACACTCAGCAGATCTGTACTGATACACTGTAACATTCAGCAGATCTGCACTGATACACTGTAACATTCAGCAGATCTGCACTGATACACTGTAACACTCAGCAGATCTGTACTGATACACTGTAACATTCAGCAGATCTGTACTGATACACTGTAACATTCAGCAGATCTGCACTGATACACTGTAACATTCAGCAGATCTGTACTGATACACTGTAACATTCAGCAGATCTGTACTGATACACTGTAACACTCAGCAGATCTGTACTGATACACTGTAACACTCAGCAGATCTGCACTGATACACTGTAACATTCAGCAGATCTGCACTGATACACTGTAACATTCAGCAGATCTGCACTGATACACTGTAACACTCAGCAGATCTGTACTGATACACTGTAACACTCAGCAGATCTGCACTGATACATTGTAACATTCAGCAGATCTGCACTGATACACTGTAACATTCAGCAGATCTGCACTGATACACTGTAACATTCAGCAGATCTGCACTGATACACTGTAACACTCAGCAGATCTGTACTGATACACTGTAACACTCAGCAGATCTGTACTGATACACTGTAACACTCAGCAGATCTGCACTGATACACTGTAACACTCAGCAGATCTGCACTGATACACTGTAACATTCAGCAGATCTGCACTGATACACTGTAACACTCAGCAGATCTGCACTGATACACTGTAACACTCAGCAGATCTGCACTGATACACTGTAACATTTAGCAGATCTGCACTGATACACTGTAACACTCAGCAGATCTGCACTGATACACTGTAACACTCAGCAGATCTGCACTGATACACTGTAACATTTAGCAGATCTGCACTGATACACTGTAACATTCAGCAGATCTGCACTGATACACTGTAACATTCAGCAGATCTGCACTGATACACTGTAACACTCAGCAGATCTGCACTGATACATTGTAACACTCAGCAGACCTGCACTGATACACTGTAACACTCAGCAGATCTGCACTGATACACTGTAACATTCAGCAGATCTGTACTGATACACTGTAACATTCAGCAGATCTGCACTGATACACTGTAACACTCAGCAGATCTGTACTGATACATTGTAACACTCAGCAGATCTGCACTGATACACTGTAACATTCAGCAGATCTGTACTGATACACTGTAACACTCAGCAGACCTGCACTGATACACTGTAACATTCAGCAGACCTGCACTGATACACTGTAACATTCAGCAGACCTGCACTGATACACTGTAACGGCCAGCAGATCTGCACTGATACACTGTAACACTCAGCAGACCTGTACTGATACACTGTAACATTTAGCAGATCTGTACTGATACACTGTAACATTCAGCAGATCTGTACTGATACACTGTAACACTCAGCAGATCTGCACTGATACACTGTAACACTCAGCAGATCTGTACTGATACACTGTAACACTCAGCAGATCTGCACTGATACACTGTAACACTCAGCAGATCTGTACTGATACACTGTAACACTCAGCAGATCTGCACTGATACACTGTAACATTTAGCAGATCTGCACTGATACACTGTAACGTTCCTGTATGACACAATTGTAACCAGCCTGTTATCTGGGGGAGCCGGACTAGGTCACCGGGGGTTGTAGTCTGATTCATGGATCTAAGGACCCTCCACAGTCGAGCAGGGCATGTTCACCATCTTAAGGTGGTATGTGATACCGGGGGAAGTGCCACCCATTCCTTCACTGCTCCAGTGCGGTGGCTTTACTACTGTCCGGCTGCCACTTGGCATTGAGTCATTTATCAGTTGTACAATGTATGAGACCTCCCACCGATCACAGGATCTGCTGCTTACCACGGAGTCAGGACTCCTCTTCGCGTGTCCGTGGGGGGTCCATATAGGTGAGATGCTATAAGTGCCCAGTGGATATCTGACCCCCGGGACCCCTATGACACAATAAAGGGGCCCCTATGCTCCGTGCCTGGTACTGATCGAGACATGGTGCCTGGTGTGACTGTGCCAGTCCTCGGGTCTGTACGTCTGGGGGTTATTTTTTAGGGTAAGGTCTCCGTGCCGTCCCGGAGTGTGGTCGTGGCATAAATTGGCGCCTTTTTCACCAATATTATTACAGAAATGACAGAAAATAATTCACTGAATTTCTATTTGGTAAACGTAACATTTTTGATACTTTGTATGGTTTTTGCCGCTACAATTATTTGGGGTTGGTCCTGAGAGGCGCACATTGTTCTCTGTGCCGGGTGATGTATTCGGGTTGGCACGATGATGAATCTGGCGTCTCAGCCCCTCTGCCCGGGTGAACGCTGTAAATATTTATGGTAATGTTTTGTATGCGGCGGCGCGGTGCCAGGGACGGAGCGGCGGCAGCGAGCAGCCATTTGGCTCAGCGTGAGGCTTGTTCAGAGAGATTTGACAAATGAAGCTTTTTATGTTATTATTTTTTTATTTCGCTGTTTGTTTAAAGCGCCGTCACGAACGCCTCGTCTAGCGGCGTCTGCAGCGGCCGCGGGCCCGTAGTGATAATCAGTACCGGCAGGGAGCGGAGCGCGCTCCTCGCACGCCGTGTAATTGAAGCGCAGGGAGGTTTATACAAAACAGCGGTTTTCCCCAAATGTATTTTCGTTAATTTCACGTTTGCAGGAAGCGGAGATCCGGCGGTCGTCGCTTACACAGGAGAATGTTCCTTAAAGGGACGCGTGGGCGCCATATTGTCAGCTTAAAGGGGCAGCATCGAGCCAATCGCTGGTGACCTGACCCCCAGGGACGGGAATTACAGCCGCTCATATATTAGGGACCTCATGCAGCGCCATAGGATTGTCAGAAATCACTGAGGCCTGAGGCGCTGTATGACTCAAGGACCTCGCTATGGCTCTATTTTTCTATGGCCGCCCTTCACATCTGGTCATGTGACTTGCGAACTGCGCCAGCGGGTAAAGGGTGGAAATCAAAAAATCAAAAATGTGGTTGGGTTTTACTAATTCTTTGCTTATGGTGAAATCCATTCATCTGATACTCTGGTCACATCCAGAGCTGCATTCATACTTCTGTCGGCTCTCGGGCATCTGCAGCCCCTGCTGGTTCAGAGTCTGTACGGGAAGCATGCGGTGTATGATGATGTGGAGATCAGCCCCTCCTCACAGACGTATAACTTTCTTCTGTTTCCTTTCTCTTTCAGGTCCAGTAAGACGATGAATCTGTGCTCGAAGTGTTTTGCGGGTGAGTACCTGTGCGCCCCAATGCCTGCTGTACCCCCAGTATGCCCGCTGTGTCTTCTGTATGATGTGCCAGGCCAGGGACTTAAAGGGGTCCCTGAAATTGTATAATGGAGGGTAATACAGTGCTGTCCAGTAATGGGGGCGTCCTCATCAATGGGAGACGTCATATGAGAGAGGATTGTACTCTGTATATATGTGACACCCCCAGAACCGTAAGACCTCCGGCCTGGTACTCTGTATATATGTGACACCCCCAGAACTGTAAGACCTCCGGCCTGGTACTCTGTATATATGTGACACCCCCATAACCGTAAGACCTCCGGCCTGGTACTCTGTATATATGTGACACCCCCAGAACTGTAAGACCTCCGGCCTGGTACTCTGTATATATGTGACACCCCATAACCGTAAGACCTCCGGCCTGGTACTCAGTATATATGTGACACCCCCATAACCGTAAGACCTCCGGCCTGGTACTCAGTAATATATGTGACACCCCCAGAACCGTAAGACCTCCGGCCTGGTACTCAGTATATATGTGACACCCCCATAACCGTAAGACCTCCGGCCTGGTACTCAGTATATATGTGAACCCCCAGAACTGTAAGACCTCCGGCCTGGTACTCTGTATATATGTGACACCCCAGAACCCGTTAAGACCTCCGACCCTGGTACTCTGTATATATGTGACACCCCAGAACCGTAAGACCTCCGGCCTGGTACTCTGTATATATGTGACACCCCCAGAACCGTAAGACCTCCGGCCTGGTACTCTGTATATATGTGACACCCCCAGAACCGTAAGACCTCCGCCTGGTTACTCTGTATATATGTGACACCCCCAGAACCTGTAAGACCTCCGGCCTGGTACTCTGTATATATGTGACACCCCAGAACTGTAGACCTCCGGCCTGGTACTCTGTATATATGTGACACCCCCATAACTGTAAGACCTCCGGCCTGGTACTCTGTATATATGTGACACCCCCATAACTGTAAGACCTCCGGCCTGGTACTACTGTATATATGTGACACCCCCATAACTGTAAGACCTCCGGCCTGGTACTCTGTATATATGTGACACCCCCATAACTGTAAGACCTCCGGCCTGGTACTACTGTATATATGTGACACCCCAGAACCGTAAGACCTCCGGCCTGGTACTCTGTATATATGTGACACCTCCATAACTGTAAGACCTCCGGCTGGTACTCTGTATATATGTGACACCCCCAGAACCGTAAGACCTCCGGCCTGGTACTCTGTATATATGTGACACCCCAGAACCGTAAGACCTCCGGCCTGGTACTCTGTATATATGTGACACCCCCAGAACCGTAAAGACCTCCGGCCTGGTACTCTGTATATATGTGACACCCCCAGAACCGTAAGACCTCCGGCCTGGTACTCCGTATATATGTGACACCCCCAGAACCGTAAGACCTCCGGCCTGGTACTCTGTATATATGTGACACCCCCAGAACGTAAGACCTCCGCCTGGTACTCCGTATATTGTGACACCCCAGAACCGTAAGACCTCCGGCCTGGTACTCCGTATATATGTGACACCCCCAGAACCGTAAGACCTCCGGCCTGGTACTCTGTATATATGTGACACCCCAGAACCGTAAGACCTCCGGCCTGGTACTCTGTATATATGTGACACCCCAGAACCGTAAGACCTCCGGCCTGGTACTCGTATATATGTGACACCCCCAACCGTAAAACCCGGCCTGGTATATGGACACCCAACTAACCTCCGGCCTGGTACTCTGTATATATGTGACACCCCCAGAACCGTAAGACCTCCGGCCTGGTACTCCAGTATATATGTGACACCCCCAGAACCGTAAGACCTCCGGCCTGGTACTCTGTATATATGTGACACCCCAGAACTGTAAGACCTCCGGCTGGTACTCTGTATATATGTGACACCCCCAGAACCGTAAGACCTCCGGCCTGGTACTCTGTATATATGTGACACCCCCAGAACCGTAAAGACCTCCGGCCTGGTACTCAGTATATATGTGACACCCCCAGAACTGTAAGACCTCCGGCCTGGTACTCTGTATATATGTGACACCCCATAACTGTAAGACCTCCGGCCTGGTACTCTGTAATATATGTGACACCCCCAGAACTGTAAGACCTCCGGCCTGGTACTCTGTATATATGTGACACCCCCAGAACCTGTAAGACCCCCGGCCCTGGTACTCTGTATATATGTGACACCCCCAGAACCGTAAGACCTCCGGCCTGGTACTCTGTATATATGTGACACCCCCAAACTGTAAGACCTCCGGCCTGGTACTGGTTCTGTATATATGTGACACCCCCAGAACTGTAAGACCTCCGGCCTGGTACTCTGTATATATGTGACACCACCCCATAACCGTAAGACCTCCGGCCTGGTACTCAGTATATATGTGACACCCCCATAACTGTAAGACCTCCGGCCTGGTACTCTGTATATATGTGACACCCCCAGAACTGTAAGACCTCCGGCCTGGTACTCTGTAATATATGTGACACCCCCAGAACCGTAAGACCTCCGGCCTGGGTACTCTGTATATATTGTGACACCCCCATAACTGTAAGACCTCCGGCCTGGTACTCTCTGTATATATGTGACACCCCCAGAACTGTAAGACCTCCGGCCTGGTACTCAGTATATAATGTGACACCCCCAGAACCGTAAGACCTCCGGCCTGGTGGTACTCTGTATATATATGTGACACCCCCAGAACCGTAAGACCTCCGGCCTGGTACTCTGTATATATGTGACACCCCCATAACCCGTAAGACCTCCGGCCTGGTACTCTGTATATATGTGACACCCCCCATAACTGTAAGACCCTCCGGCCTGGTACTCTGTATATATGTGACACCCCAGAACCGTAAGACCTCCGGCCTGGTACTCTGTATATATGTGACACCCCCAGAACGTAAGACCTCCGGCCTGGTACTGGTACTCAGTATATATGTGACACCCCCAGAACCTGTAAGACCTCCGGCCTGGTACTCTGTATATATGTGACACCCCCATAACTGTAAGACCTCCGGCCTGGTTACTCTGTATATATGTGACACCCCCAGAACCGTAAGACCTCCGGCCTGGTACTCTGTATATATGTGACACCCCCAGAACTGTAAGACCTCCGGCCTGGTACTTCTGTATATATGTGACACCCCCATAACTGTAAGACCTCCGGCCTGGTACTTCTGTATATATGTGACACCCCCAGAACGTAAGACCTCCGGCCTGGTACTCTGTATATATGTGACACCCCAGAACCGTACCGTAAGACCTCCGGCCTGGTACTCAGTATATATGTGACACCCCCATAACCGTAAGACCTCCGGCCTGGTACTCAGTATATATGTGACACCCCCATAACTGTAAGACCTCCGCCTGGTACTCTGTATATATGTGACACCCCCATAACTGTAAGACCTCCGGCCTGGTACTCTGTATATATGTGACACCCCATAACTGTAAGACCTCCGGCCTGGTACTCTGTATATATGTGACACCCCCAGAACCGTAAGACCTCCGGCCTGGTACTCTGTATATATGTGACACCCCCAGAACTGTAAGACCTCCGGCCTGGTACTCTGTATATATGTGACACCCCCAGAACTGTAAGACCTCCGGCCTGGTACTCTGTATATATGTGACACCTCCATAACCGTAAGACCTCCGGCCTGGTACTCAGTATATATGTGACACCCCCAGAACCGTAAGACCTCCGGCCTGGTACTCTGTATATATGTGACACCCCCAGAACCGTAAGACCTCCGGCCTGGTACTCTGTATATATGTGACACCCCCATAGAACCGTAAAGACCTCCGGCCTGGTACTCTGTATATATGTGACACCCCCATAACTGTAAGACCTCCGGCCTGGTACTCTGTATATATGTGACACCCCCATAACCGTAAGACCTCCGGCCTGGTACTCTGTTATATATGTGACACCCTCCATAACCGTAAGACCTCCGGCCTGGTACTCTCAGTATATTGACCCCAGAACCGTAAGACCTCCGGCCTGGTACTCTGTATATATGTGACACCCCCAGAAACTGTAAGACCTCCGGCCTGGTACTCTGTATATATGTGACACCCCCAAACCGTAAGACCTCCGGCCTGGTACTCTGTATATATGTGACACCCCAGAACGTAAGACCTCCGGCCTGGTACTCTGTATATATGTGACACCCACCAGAACCGTAAGACCTCCGGCCTGGTACTCTGTATATATGTTGACACACCCCATAACCGTAAAGACCTCCGGCCTGGTACTCTGTATATATGTGACACCCCCAGAACCGTAAGACCTCCGGCCTGGTACTCTGTATATATGTGACACCCCCAGAACCGTAAGACCTCCGGCCTGGTACTCTGTATATTATGTGACACCCCCAGAACCGTAAGACCTCCGGCCTGGTACTCGTATATATGTGACACCCCAGAACTGTAAGACCTCCGGCCTGGTACTCTGTATATATGTGACACCCCCCCAGAACTGTAAGACCTCCGGCCTGGTACTCTGTATATATGTGACACCCCCAGAACCGTAAGACCTCCGGCCTGGTACTCTGTATATATGTGACACCCCCAGAACCGTAAGACCTCCGGCCTGGTACTCTGTATATATGTGACACCTCCATAACCGTAAGACCTCCGGCCTGGTACTCAGTATATATGTGACACCCCCAGAACTGTAAGACCTCCGGCCTGGTACTCTGTATATATGTGACACCCCCAGAACCTGTAAGACCTCCGGCCTGGTACTCTGTATATATGTGACACCCCCAGAACTGTAAGACCTCCGGCCTGGTACTCTGTATATATGTGGACACCCCAGAACCGTAAGACCTCCGGCCTGGTACTCTGTATATATGTGACACCCCACCCCCAAACCGTAAGACCTCCGGCCTGGTACTCTGTATATATGTGACACCCCAGAACGTAAGACCTCCGGCCTGGTACTCTGTATATATGTGACACCCCATAACCGTAAGACCTTCCGGCCTTGGTACTCTGTTATATGTGACACCCCCAGAACCGGTAAGACCTCCGGCCTGGTACTCTGTATATATTGTGACACCCCAGAACCGTAAGACCTCCGGCCTGGTACTCTGTATATATGGTGACACCCCAGAACCGTAAGACCTCCGGCCTGGTACTCAGTAATATGTGACACCCCCAGAACCGTAAGACCTCCGGCCTGGTACTCTGTATATATGTGACACCCCCAGAACTGTAAGACCTCCGGCCTGGTACTCTGTATATATGTGACACCCCCAGAACTGTAAGACCTCCGGCCTGGTACTCTGTATATATGTGACACCCCCAGAACCGTAAGACCTCCGGCCTGGTACTCATGTATATATGTGACACCCCCAGAACCGTAAGACCTCCGGCCTGGTACTTCAGTATATATGTGACACCCCCAGAACCGTAAGACCTCCGGCCTGGTACTCAGTATATATGTGACACCCCCAGAACCGTAAGACCTCCGGCCTGGTACTCTGTATATATGTGACACCCCCAGAACCGTAAGACCTCCGGCCTGGTACTACTCTGTATATATGTGACACCCCCAGAACTGTAAGACCTCCGGCCTGGTACTCTGTATATATGTGACACCCCCATAACCGTAAGACCTCCGGCCTGGTACTCTGTATATATGTGACACCACCATAGAACCGTAAGACCTCCTGGCCTGGTACTCAGTATATATGTGACACCCCCAGAAACCGTAAGACCTCCGGCCTGGTACTCTGTATATATGTGACACCCCCATAACCGTAAGACCTCCGGCCTGGTACTCTGTATATATGTGACACCCCATAACCGTAAGACCTCCGGCCTGGTACTCTGTATATATGTGACACCTCCATAAACCGTAAGACCTCTGGCCTGGTACTCAGTATATATGTGACACCCCCATAACCGTAAGACCTCGGCCTGGTACTCTGTATATATGTGACACCCCCAGAACCGTAAGACCTCCGGCCTGGTACTCTGTATATATGTGACACCCCCAGAACCGTAAGACCTCCGGCCTGGTACTCAGTATATATGTGACACCCCCAGAACCGTAAGACCTCCGGCCTGGTACTGGTACTCCGTATATATGTGACACCCCCAGAACTGTAAGACCTCCGGCCTGGTACTCTGTATATATGTGACACCCCCATAACTGTAAGACCTCCGGCCTGGTACTCTGTATATATGTGACACCCCCAGAACTGTAAGACCTCCGGCCTGGTACTCTGTATATATGTGACACCCCCAGAACTGTAAGACCTCCGGCCTGGTACTCAGTATATATGTGACACCTCCATAACCGTAAGACCTCCGGCCTGGTACTCAGTATATATGTGACACCCCCATAACTGTAAGACCTCCGGCCTGGTACTCTGTATATATGTGACACCCCCATAACCGTAAGACCTCCGGCCTGGTACTCTGTATATATGTGACACCCCATAACTGTAAGACCTCCGGCCTGGTACTCTGTATATATGTGACACCCCCAGAACTGTAAGACCTCCGGCCTGGTACTCTGTATATATGTGAACCACCCCCATAACTGTAAGACCTCCGGCCTGGTACTCTGTATATATGTGACACCCCCATAACTGTAAGACCTCCGCCTGGTACTCTGTATATATGTGACACCTCCATAACCGTAAGACCTCCGGCCTGGTACTCTGTATATATGTGACACCTCCATAACCGTAAGACCTCTGGCCTGGTACTCAGTATATATGTGACACCCCCATAACCGTAAGACCTCTGGCCTGGTACTCAGTATATATGTGACACCCCCAGAACCGTAAGACCTCCGCCTGGTACTCTGTATATATGTGACACCCCAGAACCGTAAGACCTCCGCCTGGTACTCTGTATATATGTGACACCCCCATAACGTAAGACCTCCGGCCTGGTACTCTGTATATATGTGACACCCCCATAACCGTAAGACCTCCGGCCTGGTACTCCGTATATATGTGACACCCCCAGAACTGTAAGACCTCCGGCCTGGTACTCTGTATATATGTGACACCCCGAACCGTAAGACCTCCGGCCTGGTACTCTGTATATATGTGACACCCCCATAACTGTAAGACCTCCGGCCTGGTACTCTGTATATATATATATGTGACACCCCCATAACCGTAAGACCTCCGGCCTGGTACTCAGTATCTCCCCCCTCTCTGACCACTGACCTGTCCCGTGGTTTGTGGCAGGAGATCCTGTAGGTTGGTCCCATTGATGACAATAGGAAATTTAGAGTCATCCTGTTCATCTTTTTGTCATGTTCCTCCTTCGTGAACAGTTTGTGGAGGGCACTGCCAGGAGGGGGCACTGCTGTCATGTAGGGAGTACTCGTCTGGTTAGGTCGGTGGTACGTGCCACATCTACATGATGCCAGGATATAAAGTTTCAAGCAGAACATTGCCCAGAGCTTCACTCTGCCTCTGCCAGCTTGTCTTCTTCCCATAGTGCACCTGGTGCCATGTTTTCCTCAGGTAAGTGACGCACACACTCGGCCGTCCACCTGATGTAACCTGATTCATCAGACCAGGCCGCCTTCATCCCATAGTGCACCTGGTGCCATCTTTTCTCCAGGTAAGTGACACACACACCCGGCCATCCACGTGATGTAACCTGATTCCTCAGACCAGGTCGTATTATTCCCATAGTGCACCTGGTGCCATCTGTTCTCCAGGTAAGTGACGCACACACCCGGCCATCCACGTGATGTAACTTGATTCCTCAGACCAGGTCGTATTCTTCCCATAGTACACCCGGTGCCATGTCTTTTCAGGTAATTGATGCACCTGGCCGTCCACCTGATGTAACGTGATTCCTCAGACCAGGCCACCACCTTCCCATAGTGCACCCGGTGCCATGTATTTTTCAGGTAATTGATGCACCCGGCCGTCCACCTGATGTAACCTGATTCCTCAGACCAGGCCACCACCTTCCCATAGTGCACCCGGTGCCATGTCTTTTTCAGGTAATTGATGCACCCGGCCGTCCACCTGATGTAACGTGATTCCTCAGACCAGGCCACCACCTTCCCATAGTGCACCTGGTGCCATCTCTTCTCTAGATAAGTTATACACACACACCCAGCCATCCACCTGATGTAACCTGATGCATCAGACCAGGTTGTATTCTTCCCATAGTGCACCCGGTGCCGTGTCTTTTCCAGGTAAGTGACACGCGCGCACACACACCCTGGCCATCCACCTGATGTAACCTGATTCATCAGACCAGGTCGTCTTCTTCCATTGCTCCATACTCCAGTTCTGATGCGATTGACACCTCTGACCATCCTCATGGGCGCTCTGACCGGTCTATGGCTTCTCAGCCCCATACACAGCTAGCTTAGATGTCCTGTGTGTCCTGACAACCTTTCTGTCCTTGCAAGCCATGAGGTTGTCAGCAGTTTGCTCTATAGTAGTTCTTCTGTGGGGATCAGGCCAGACGGATCACCTTCACCCCTCCCCCATATCAATGAGCCTTGGTCAGACTTGCTCGGATCCTTACGCTTGCTCATTTTTTCAGACACGGACTCTTCACCGCTGCGTGACGCATCTAACCTACAGAAGAGCGAATCTGTTCACACAGATCGTAGCCTCTGAGCACTGAGGTGCACCCCACTGATTTAGACTCTTCACTCCCCCCTCTCCTGTGACTGATACAGCCAGACATCTCACTTGGCCTGGTCAATCTCGCGCCTGCGCTGTTGCTCCGAGTAGGGGCGCAAGCTCAGCCAGCATCTGCACTGCTCAGGTACGGGGGTCTCCAGATCAGCAGGGCCGCCCCTCACTGCTCAAGGAGGCTGGTTTTTGAACGAATTTGATTAATTTGACCTACATCATTCACCTGTGAACCTGATATATTCCTCCTGACGGGCGCCAGGACGCAGCAAATCGAGACGGCCTCCGTGGTGTTCTTGGTCACACTGACAGCACGACGATGTGATTGTTATGGTTGTGACATTGTGTCAGGACGTGAGACATCTGCACTGTGCTCAGAGACCTCTGACCGCCCGTGATATCGCTCCTCGCTGTCACATATTGTGAGATCTCTTATAATAATACAGGATATCCTTATATCATAGTGATTTCAGCTCTGGAGTAAAATACAGTATGTAATGTATCTACACAGTGAGTACAGCTCTGGAGTATAATACAGGATGTAACTGAGGATCAGTACAGGATAAGTAATGTATGTACACAGTGACTGCACCAGCAGAATAGTGAGTGCAGCTCTGGAGTATAATACAGGATGTAACTGAGGATCAGTACAGGATAAGTAATGTATGTACACAGTGACTGCACCAGCAGAATAGTGAGTGCAGCTCTGGAGTATAATACAGGATGTAACTGAGGATCAGTACAGGATAAGTAATGTATGTACACAGTGACTGCACCAGCAGAATAGTGAGTGCAGCTCTGGAGTATAATACAGGATGTAACTCAGGATCAGTACAGGATAAGTAATGTATGTACACAGTGACTGCACCAGCAGAATAGTGAGTGCAGCTCTGGAGTATAATACAGGAAGTAACTTAGAGTTAATAAAGCAATGTATTTACAAAGTTTGTTAGATGTGATTTTTTTTTTTTAATTTTTTTTTTATTCGGTTCAAACTCTGCGTTTGTTCCCTGTCCTTGGGAATATGATTCCTGCCTCCTGTCTCTTCTCACTTCCATACTGTGTACGTATAGTTGTCAGGCGATCCTTCTTTTCCCCGTTTCTTTCGCGGCTCTGGTCATCGTGACCTTTGTTTTGCGCCTTTGATTTTATTTTTGGATTGATTTTGTTTGCTGGAGGCCGGAGCGGCGAATCGCTCAGGTAGCTCCAGGTTTTCTTTCCCTGCGGACTCTACTCCATATTACAATCTAATTTCGTGTCCGTGTCGCGCACGCCTGAGCCCTTAATTTGTAGATTGCAATGCAGTTTGTTTTGTGGTGTTTTTTTCGCCGTAATCCACGTTGAATGTAATGAGCCGTGTGCTTTGGGGACATGGCTTTGCTTCACCAATTAGAACAAGTGGTTACTGAGAGAGTGTGTTTTAAATAAAACATGGCATCTGTGAGTGCCACCGCCGCCCCCAGAGAGTGCAGGCAGCCGTCACCTTAACCCCTCACATCCCTCACCAGTCACATGAACAAGGGGACACACATGAACAGTCGTGGAAGTAATACAGAGCACAATGTACCGCAACCACTGTGCACCACATATCTGCTGCAGACCTGAAAGGGATCAGGTGTAGTATGACGCCACATAAGACAATGGTTATAGCAGTACAGTGGCCCCTCAAGATTCAATGGCTTCATCCATAGGAGCAGTAGTATAGTAGTTATATTCTTGTACATAGGAGCAGTATTATAGTAGTTATATTCTTGTACATAGGAGGCAGTATTATAGTAGTTATATTCTTGTACATAGGAGCAGTATTATAGTAGTTATATTCTTGTACATAGGAGCAGTATTATAGTAGTTATATTCTTGTACATAGGAGCAGTATTATAGTAGTTATATTCTTGTACATAGGAGCAGTATTATAGTAGTTATATTCTTGTACATAGGAGCAGTATTATAGTAGTTATATTCTTGTACATAGGAGGCAGTATTATAGTAGTTATATCTTGTACATAGGAGCAGTATTATAGTAGTTATATTCTTGTACATAGGAGGCAGTATTATAGTACTTATATTCTTGTACATAGGAGCAGTATTATAGTAGTTATATTCTTATACATAGAAGCAGTATTATAGTAGTTATATTCTTGTACATAGGAGCAGTATTATAGTAGTTATATTCTTGTACATAGGAGGCAGTATTATAGTAGTTATATTCTTGTACATAGGAGCAGTATTATAGTAGTTATATTCTTGTACATAGGAGGCAGTATTATAGTAGTTATATTCTTGTACATAGGAGCAGTATTATAGTAGTTATATTCTTGTACACAGGAGGCAGTATTATAATAGTTATATTCTTGTACATAGGAGCAGTATTATAGTGTTATATCCTTGTACATAGGAGCAGTATTATAGTAGTTATATTCTTGTACATAGGAGCAGTATTATAGTAGTTATATTCTTGTACATAGGAGCAGTATTATAGTAGTTATATTATTGTACATAGGAGCAGTATTATAGTAGTTATATTCTTGTACATAGGATCAGTATTATAGTAGTTATATTCTTGTACATACGAGCAGTATTATAGTAGTTATATTCTTGTACATAGGAGCAGTATTATAGTAGTTATATTCTTGTACATAGGAGCAGTATTATAGTAGTTATATTCTTGTACATAGGAGCAGTATTATAGCAGTTATATTCTTGTACATAGGAGCAGTTTTATAGTAGTTATATTCTTGTACATAGGAGCAGTATTATAGTAGTTATATTCTTGTACATAGGAGCAGTATTATAGTAGTTATATTCTTGTACATAGAGGCAGTATTATAGTAGTTATATTCTTGTACATAGAAGCAGTATTATAGTAGTTATATTCTTGTACATAGGAGCAGTATTATAGTAGTTATATTCGTGTACATAGGAGCAGTATTATAGTAGTTATATTCTTGTACATAGGAGCAGTATTATAGTAGTTATATTCTTGTACATAGGAGGCAGTATTATAGTAGTTATATTCGTGTACATAGGAGCAGTATTATAGTAGTTATATTCGTGTACATAGGAGCAGTATTATAGTAGTTATATTCTTGTACATAGGAGCACTATTATAGTAGTTATATTCTTGTACATAGGAGCCAGTATTATAGTAGATATATTCTTGTACATAGGAGCAGTATTATAGCAGTTATATTCTTGTACATAGGAGCAGTATTATAGTAGTTATATTCGTGTACATAGGAGCAGTATTATAGTAGTTATATTCGTGTACATAGGAGCAGTATTATAGTAGTTATATTCTTGTACATAGGAGCACTATTATAGTAGTTATATTCTTGTACATAGGAGCCAGTATTATAGTAGATATATTTCTTGTACATAGGAGCAGTATTATAGCAGTTATATTCTTGTACATAGGAGCAGTATTATAGTAGTTATATTCGTGTACATAGGAGCAGTATTATAGTAGTTATATTCGTGTACATAGGAGCAGTATTATAGTAGTTATATTTTTGTACATAGGAGCAGTATTATAGTAGTTATATTCTTGTACATAGGAGGCAGTATTATAGTAATTATATTCTTGTACATAGGAGGCAGTATTATAGTAGTTATATGCTTGTACATAGGAGCAGTATTATAGTAGATATTCTTGTACATAGGAGCAGTATTATAGTAGTTATATTCTTGTACATAGGAGCAGTATTATAGTAGTTATATTCTTGTACATAGGAGTAGTATTATAGTACTTATATTCTTGTACATAGGAGGCAGTATTATAGTAGTTATATTCTTGTACATAGGAGGCAGTATTATAGTAGTTATATTCTTGTACATAGGAGCAGTATTATAGTAGTTATAGTCTTGTACATAGGAGCAGTATTATAGTAGTTATATTCTTGTACATAGGAGCAGTATTATAGTAGTTATATTCTTGTACATAGGAGGCAGTATTATAGTAGATATATTCTTGTACATAGGAGCAGTATTATAGTAGTTATATTCTTGTACATAGGAGCAGTATTATAGTAGTTATATTCTTGTACATAGGAGCAGTATTATAGTAGTTATATTCTTGTACATAGGAGCAGTATTATAGTAGTTGTATTCTTGTACATAGGAGCAGTATTATAGTAGTTATATTCTTGTACATAGGAGGCAGTATTATAGTAGTTATATTCTTGTACATAGGAGGCAGTATTATAGTAGTTATATTCTTGTATATAGGAGCAGTATTATAGTAGTTATATTCTTGTACATTGATGATCTGGACATAACATTATTAATCTGATTGTTTTGCAGTATTTGTTACATTATAAGTTGATTATTACTCTTCGTGTTCTGGATACCTCTTCATGTGTACAGTTTCTACTTGTCATTTATGTTCAGTTACTTGTGGGTGTTCTTGACTCCTCGTGTGTTTAGGCTTTTTTTGTATTTCATCTTCCACGGCCACATAAATCCACACTCTTTTTTTCGGATGGTTCTTTGACTTTTCTTTGTTCTTCCACTTTCCCCCCGGGGCTACGTCTGTTATTTGAAAGGCAGAATCCATCATTAGCCGAACCTCCATTGTTTCTGTGAATAACACAAGACGAGGATTTGAATATTCTATGAATAGTAAGCGAGGCTTTTGTGTGCTGTTAATGAAGCTTTTCCTCGTCCCCGGGGGGCCACGTTCTCATAGATGGTGAGGAGCTACCACCTGTGTGCCGCGTTCTTCCGATAACCCTCCTGATAGTACCGTGACGTGCAGCTTCCGGATTGGAGACAGATACTGAGGGGTCTTTTCTTCATTCTGGAAGCTGCTGTACGGTAATTGGCTTGGTAGTAATTCCTAATATAATGTTCTTATCTTAGGATTCAATAATTTATTGAGCTGGTGTTCCCCTTTAAATTACAGTCATGTATTACCGTCAGTAACAGGATATATGGCGGTGATGGCGGCTTTTGAACTGAGACCCCATGCAACCACTATAATTACGGGCTGCAGCGATCCACCTGGCATTGTGCACATTTTGAGTTATTGATGGGATCACAGATCCCTGTTTTACAGTTCTGTATTCTGAATGTAATTCCAGACAGTGAAGACTGACACAGTGCAGAAGCCATCAGCACATGAAGATCAATGAACTCAAAATATTACTGCCCCATTAACATTCCCTTTAATTCAACGTCTTCCCACTCCCTCACTGAGTAACTTGTAGATCTCAGATTTTTCCCGTTTCGTTGTCCCTCTCAGACCGCGTGTTCCTCGTGTCGTCCCCCGCACTTCGTAGTGACGATTTTTGCCCGCAGACAAGATTGATAAGACGTTTTTTGGCTCCTCTTTTTCTCCTCTCGCTGCTCGTCACGGTGACTGATGACTGCGGAGAAGCCGCGCTCTTAGGCTCTTTTAATACAATTGATTTTTCGAGAGAATCAGATCTTGTTACTTCATAACTTTTTTAATTCTTAAAGGAAACCTGGAAATAATCCAGTACTGATTATCAGAGAGATCGCCCTGACCTCGCTGACCTCGGATGATAAACCTTGGATGGTAAGGTCCGATATTTCATAAATCATGGTGGCCCACCATCATGGAAGCTGAGAGCGCGTGACTTTCATCTGTCTAAAGGAATCAAGAAACCATAAAAATTTAGTTTTATTAAAAATATTCAGTTAACAAAATGTGAAGTCACACCATAGAATTTATCTCCCAGTTACATTAGTCTGTACTGTCTCTTTAAATTACCCCTGACATCGCTTTTTAAAAAAATAAAAAACATAAAGTTGTTGTATTCCTGTAAAAGTCTGTAAATTTAATGGAAGGGAAGTGTTGTCTTCTCACTTCTCAGGAACAAAAAAAAAAAAATCAAATGTGAAATTGTGAATAGAAAAGAGGGAGGAGGGAGATGCTGCTGCAGAATCTTTTTCTGCGTTTCACTTGCGCAGTGAGAGGGGAGACGGAGGAGCAGAGAGAGGTATCGACTCAGAGAATACAGCGGAGCTCTGACATCACAACAGGAAGAGCCCACCCATTCAGCAGAGAGAGGGGAGAGGGAGGAACAGGGTGAGATATCGGATTGGCTCAGAGAATTCAACAGAGCTCGGACATTACACCAGAAAGAACCCACCTACTTGGGAGAGATAGGGGAGCGGGAGGACACAGTGAGATCTTATTGGCTCAGAGCATACAGCAGATCTGACATCACACCAGGAAGAGCCCGCCTACTCGGCAGAGTTCTGATTTGCTCAGAGCATACAGCGGAGCTCTGACATTACGCCAGGAAGAGCCCGCCTACTTGGGAGAGATCTGATTGTCTCAAGCATACAGCGGAGCTGTGACATCACACTAGGAAGAGCCCGCCCACTTGGAAGAGATCTGATTGGCTCAGAGCATTCAGTAGAGCTCTGACATCACATCAGGAAGAGCCCGCCCACTTGGGAGAGATCTGATTGTCTCAAGCATACAGCGGAGCTGTGACATCACACTAGGAAGAGCCCGCCCACTTGGAAGAGATCTGATTGGCTCAGAGCATTCAGTAGAGCTCTGACATCACATCAGGAAGAGCCCGCCCACTTGGCAGAGATGTGATTGGCTCAGAGCATACAGCGGAGCTCTGACATCACACCAGGAAGAGCCCGCCCACTCGGCAGAATTCTGATTGGCTCAGAGCATACAGCGGAGCTCTGACATCACACCAGGAAGAGCCCGCCCACTCGGCAGAATTCTGATTGGCTCAGAGCATACAGCAGAGCTCTGACATCACACCAGGAAGAGCCCGCCCACTCGGCAGAATTCTGATTGGCTCAGAGCATACAGCTGAGCTTTGACATCACATCAGGAAGAGCCCGCCCACTTGGCAGAGATGTGATTGGCTCAGAGGATACAGCGGAGCTCTGACATCACACCAGGAAGAGCCCGCCCACTTGGCAGAGATCTTATTGGCTCAGAGCATACAGCGGAGCTCTGACATCACATCAGGAAGAGCCCGCCCACTTGGCAGAGATGTGATTGGCTCAGAGCATACAGCGGAGCTCTGACATCACACCAGGAAGAGCCTGCCCACTTGGGAGAGATCTGATTGGCTCAGAGCATATAGCGGAGCTCTGACATCACGCCAGGAAGAGTCCGCCCACTTGGCAGAGATCTTATTGGCTCAGAGCATACAGCGGAGCTCTGACATCACACCAGGAAGAGCCTGCCCACTTGGCAGAGATGTGATTGGCTCAGAGGATACAGCGGAGCTCTGACATCACACCAGGAAGAGCCTGCCCACTTGGCAGAGATCTTATTGGCTCAGAGCATACAGCGGAGCTCTGACATCACACCAGGAAGAGCCTGCCCACTTGGGAGAGATCTGATTGGCTCAGAGCATATAGCGGAGCTCTGACATCACACCAGGAAGAGCCCGCCCATTCGTCAGGTTCCACAAGATTTTTAATGAATCTGCAGGAGGAGGATTGTATTTTGCACTTTGATCCCTTATTATGATGCACTAAAACTGAAGATGTGATTTGAAAAAAGCTCTTCTGGGACTCTGTGTTCAGATACCAGTGAAGCAGCTACCCGTGCCTCCATCAGAGCAGGAACTCCCAGCACAATGTGAATCCCATCCAGACGGTCTGATGTGATTGGTGAGCAGAGCTGGTGCCTCCTTTACTGCTCTCCCATACACTACAGAAGATTAGGAAGTGGCAGCCATTACTCTGCTTAGTAGAAAAGGACTTAACAGGTAACTGAGGGGCCCGTGATTATGCAGAATATATGGTGAGGTGATGAGTGCACGTAGAGGAGACCTGTCCGCCTGCTGCAGCCCCTGTATGTACATATGTATACGGTGAAGCATCCATCACTCAGTAATATCTGCCTGCAGTGGTCGAGCTCCCGCCGGTCGCCCATTAGAACCTGTCAGTTCCTGCTCGGCCTCTCTTCTGTAGCGTTGATCTGTGTATGAAGACCGATGGCTATTCTGTTGCAGTACGGCCGGACCCTCCGTATTAATTTGTATGCTTCTCCAGCTTGATTAGCGTCATCACCTTCCCCCCCTCCGTGACGCGTCCTGTTAGCGGTAATATACGGCTCTTTTCTGAATGAACTTGTCAAGCGCTTTCAGGTTTCTTGATCTATGGGACGAGATTAATCCCGCGGCCGCGATATTCAGCTATTCGTCATCTCCCTTCAAATTAATCCTGACAGGCCATCATGGCGGGCGTTCCTGTCATGGGATCCGAGCACAAAGGTTTCCCCCCGGAAAAATACAAGTAGTATCTGAGTATTATATTGTAGCATACAGCAAGGTGGGGCGGGGGGTCATCGTAGTGGTGTACAGATGGCACTCAAGGTTGCCCATTGGGGGGCATGTACATGTTGCATCCCAAGACAAGTGCACCCAGCTTGGTTGTCTCTCGACTGGGCGGAGCTTGGTTGGCACACAACTGGGCGGGGCTTGGTTTTCTCACGACTGGGCTGGGCTTGGTTGTCTCTTGACTGGACGGAGCTTGGTTGTCTCACGACTGGGCGGGGCATGGTTGGCAAACGACTGGGCGGGGCATGGTTGGCACATTACTGGGCGGAGCTTGGTTGTCTCACGACTGGGCAGGGCTTGGTTGTCTCACGACTGGGCGGAGCATGGTTGTCTTGTGACTGGGCGGGGCTTGGTTGTCTTGTGACTGGGCGGAGCTTAGTTGTCTCGCGACTGGGCAGGGCTTGGTTGTCTCATGACTGGGCGGAGCATGGTTGTCTTGTGACTGGGCGGAGCTGGTTGTCTCACGACTGGGCAGGGCTTGGTTGTCTCACGACTGGGCGGAGCATGGTTGTCTTGTGACTGGGCGGGGCTTGGTTGTCTTGTGACTGGGCGGGGCTTGGTTGTCTTGTGACTGGGCGGAGCTTGGTTGTCTCACGACTGGGCGGAGCTTGGTTGGCACATGACTCGGCGGAGCTTGGTTGCCTCACGGCTGGCCGGGGCTTGGTTGCCTCGCGGCTGGGCGGGGCTTGGTTGTCACAAAACTAGGCACTTTTAATGCAGATATAGAGAAGTTGATATGGCGTCTGCTACATGTGAAATGGTTGTGAAGGCAACATGCTGCTACAATGTAGAAACCATACTGTAACACTGAACCCAGGGGCCCGGAGCCTCCACACTGAGGAGCAGGAGCTCCAGTCTAGGTGATATTTTGGGGGGGTTCCCTTTGGTCCTGCAGGTGTCGGCAGGTTTTATATAAATGTCTTTTGGGAAAGATGATGAAGTTGTAGTAGTTTATAGCTGGAGTTATCTCCTAGCAGCAATGTGTGTGCACACGGGTGTCGTCATGTATGTAGGTTCACGGGAACGGTGCCAGATGTGGTCACCAAGAGATGACTTGTTAGAAGCTTTCTCAGACTGACCTGTCCCTTTAAAGGGTGGAGTCTGACAACTGTTGGTTGTTGTGGGAAGATGGTTGTCATGAAAAGAACAGCCTGGGGTTGGTACAGTATGGAAACCTCTGGGCTGTACCAGTGACTACAGGCAGCTATGTATGGGTAATCGTCCCATAGATCCCTGGATAGCAGTAGTCAGGGCTCGAATGTGATCGGTTGTCAGGTTTATTATTCTGGTGAAGTTGGTGTTAAGGGCCCAGTGTGTGAAGTGTATCCATGGACATTAACCCCTTCATTGTACATGTGGAAGGATATGTCAGCACTGTAAATAAATGTGTACATATAATATATAATGTATAATGACCCAGAAATGAATCTATAACTTCCTATTGATAAGAGTATAATGGCTCGTATGTGACCATGTGTCAGATAAATGTAGAATGAGCCATATATAAATGACACAAATGTGTAACTTCCCATATATAAATGTGTCATGTTTCATATATGAAGGTATAGTGACACATATAAATGTATAACTTCCCATATATCATTGTATGATGACTCCGTCCACTGATGTATAAAGCACATACTATGGATGGAGCCTCAGGCATGTTCTGATCATTCTGCTTCTTCTCAGCGCCATCTAGTGTCCAGCAGCAGCATTGCAGGCTCCTGCCAGTAAGCTTCAGCTCGTAGACATTGAGGATCATTTACCTCAGCACGTGCGATATAATTATCAAAACGATGAGTGACATAATAAATCCGATGCATCGTACGCCTCAGATATACAGCAGGTCATTAGCTCTATGGGCCTGTAGTCTCCTGACAAAAATCCACATAAATCTTTGCAGTTCTTCACCATTATCGAGATCTTTGCTTACTGTCAGTGAAAAGAATCATCATTAATATAAAAAAATTAAAAACCCTGTGAGATGTGTGATGTCTGGAGAAGGTTCCAGCCGCTGCTACATTTGTATCCAGTCCATATAATCCTCTGATACATTGTAACAACGTAGAGAGGTTTGTGCTGCTGATGAGTCGAGCTCCATATGACCAATCGTTGGCAAAGAGAAGTATGAAGACGATGCTTCTGTTCACTCACATCAAGCAGAGATCTTGAAAACTGAGGAAATGTAACAAAAAAGACAAAGTTACAGAACCTAATATTACAATGATGTATTTCTATAACCCCCTCCCCCGCCATACGTAGTTCAATCAATGGTAGAGCAGTGAGAACAGACCTGTGGTTACCTGGTGCAGTGAAATGATGGGAGCATCGCCATATCGCAGCGACTGAGCCGCCATGGAGTGTAGACGGCGCCCCTCCCCCACATCCTTCATTCCTGCTCTCACCGGCTGACTGTGAAGTGGAGTGACACGGGCCATCTGCTATATGTTGTACCAAACCCACTAATGGCTCCGTAAAAAAAAGTGAGAAATCGCGCTTTCCTCACGTCTAAGTAGCTGCAGTGTTTGTGTGAAGCCACCACCCAGACGCTGTAATTAATTACAGAAAAATTAGTGAAAGTGTAATAATTACATTGCTCATCAGCGTCTCAGGGTCTTACAGTATGGAATTCAATCGTCTAATGTTCCCGGCAGCAAAACCGCCGAGCGACGCGCCTCCCCGATCCACCGAATATTATACTGAAAAATAACTCACCCCGCTGTCCAACCCCCACGTCCTGCACCTTCTCCCCACTGTCCAACCGCCACGTCCTGCACCTTCTCCCCACTGTCCAACCCCCACGTCCTGCACCTTCACCTCGCTGTCCAACCGCCACGTCCCTGCACCTTCTCCCTGCTGTCCAACCCCCACGTCCTGCACCTTCACCTCGCTGTCCAACCGCCACGTCCTGCACCTTCACCCCGCTGTCCAACCCCCACGTCCTGCACCTCACCCGCTGTCCAACCCCACGTCCTGCACCTTCACCCCGCTGTCCAACCGCCACGTCCTGCACCTTCTCCCCGCTGTCCAACCGCCACGTCCTGCACCTTCACCCCGCTGTCCAACCGCCACGTCCTGCACCTTCACCCCGCTGTCCAACCCCCACGTCCTGCACCTTCTCCCCGCTGTCCAACCGCCACGTCCTGCACCTTCACCCCGCTGTCCAACCCCCACGTCCTGCACCTTCTCCCTGCTGTCCAACCCCCACGTCCTGCACCTTCTCCCCGCTGTCCAACCCCCACGTCCTGCACCTTCTCCCCGCTGTCCAACCCCCACGTCCTGCACCTTCTCCCCGCTGTCCAACCCCCACGTCCTGCACCTTCTCCCCGCTGTCCAACCCCCACGTCCTGCACCTTCTCCCCGCTGTCCAACCCCCACGTCCTGCACCTTCTCCCCGCTGTCCAACCCCCACGTCCTGCACCTTCACCCCGCTGTCCAACCCCCACGTCCTGCACCTTCACCCTGCTGTCAACCCCCACGTCCTGCACCTTCACCCCGCTGTCCAACCTCCACGTCCTGCATCTTCTCCCCGCTGTCCAACCTCCACGTCCTGCAACTTCACCCCGCTGTCCATCCCCCACGTCCTGCATCTTCTCCCCGCTGTCCAACCCCCACGTCCTGCACCTTCACCCCGCTGTCCATCCCCCACGTCCTGCACCTTCACCCCGCTGTCCATCCCCCACGTCCTGCACCTTCACCTCTGGAGATCTGAGGAGCAGGGGGGGGGGGAGAAAACACTGGAGACCTGAGGAGCAGGGGGAGGAAATGCCGGAGATCTAAGGAGCAGGGGGAGGAAACACTGGAGAACCTGAGGAGCAGGGGGAGGAAATGCCGGAGATCTGAGGAGCAGGGGGAGGAAACACTGGAGACCTGAGGAGCAGGGGGAGGAAACACTGGAGACCTGAGGAACGGGGGGAGGAAACACTGAAGACCTGAGGAACCGGGGGCGGAACACTGAAGACCTCAGAAACAGGGGGAGGAAACGCTGAAGACCTGAGGAACGGGGGGAGAAAACGCTGAAGACCTGAGGAACGGGAGGAGGAAACGCTGAAGACCTGAGGAACGGGAGGAGGAAACGCTGAAGACCTGAGGAACGGGGGGAGGAAATGCTGAAGACCTGAGGAACGGGGGGAGGAAATGCTGAAGACCTGAGGAACAGGAGGAGGAAACGCTGAAGACCTGAGGAACGGGAGAAGGAAACGCTGAAGACCTGAGGAACGGGGGGAGAAAACGCTGAAGACCTGAGGAACAAGTTGAGGAAATACCAGAGACCTGAGGAGAAGAGGACAGAAATGCCAGAAACCTGAAGAAAAGGAAACTGAATGTCCAGAGGCCTGAGGAGCAGAGGGTGGAAGTATCAGGGGGTGAAGGGGGGTTCCTGGTGACTCATTATGGACTGAGAGCAGTCATGTGACCTCATCTCACCTCCTCAGATGGCAGCACCACATTTCATCTGGCGGTAACGTCCTCTCGTCTGTCTTCATTATCATCCCGTGTAATCCCACGCTGACTCCAACAATTGGTTTTGGAATGAGAATCCGTCACCTGGAAAAGACGAGTAATGATGGGAAATGGATAAATTTCACTGCCGATCACTCACAGCTCTATAGACAGATGTAGCAGAGCTAATCGTGTGGAACAGCTTGTGGTGTTGTCTTCCTCATCACATTACGGTATAATACTCAGGCCCCATCTTCTGCAGAGCCTCAGCATTAGCGCCTCAGTCCCCTGTGGTCGCACCAGTCTCCGGCATTCAGCTCCGATAATACAGATATTCACATCTGAGCGGATCCTCGTATATCCGCGGAGTCCTCGCCGCTCTTCATCTCCTCTGATTTATTCCGTGGTATTGGATTTCTTGCCTTTTAGCGCAGAGCGCTACTCTGAGTTGGAAATTTCGCCCTGTCCTCACCGTAACCTTATAACGCAAGACAACCGGTTCCTGCATATTCCTAATGTAAAAGGTATAATACAATTCAGCCCCATAACGTGTGCGCCGCTTATCCAAACCGGAAAACTGGCTGAAATGTGAACCGTGAAGAAAAGCGAAATACAACCTAATATTCACAGAAATGTATCCAGAATATAAGGAGCAAGAGAGAGCCAATCCAACCTGTCCACATAGGAGCAGTATTATAGTAGTTATATTCTTGTACATAGGAGGTAGTATTATAGTATTTATATTCTTGTACATAGGAGGCAGTATTATAGTATTTATATTCTTGTATATAGGAGCAGTATTATAGTAGTTATATTCTTGTACATAGGAGCAGTATTATAGTAGTTATATTCTTGTACATAGGGGCAGTATTATAGTAGTTATATTCTTGTACATAGGAGCAGTATTATAGTAGTTATATTCTTGTACATAGGAGCAGTATTATAGTAGTTATATTCTTATACATAGGGGCAGTATTATAGTAGTTATATTCTTGTACATAGGAGCAATATTATAGTAGTTATATTCTTGTACATAGCAGGCAGTATTATAGTAGTTATATTCTTGTACATAGGAGCAGTATTATAGTAGTTATATTCTTGTACATAGGGGCAGTATTATAGTAGTTATATTCTTGTACATAGGAGCAGTATTATAGTAGTTATATTCTTGTACATAGGAGCAGTATTATAGTAGTTATATTCTTATACATAGGGGCAGTATTATAGTAGTTATATTCTTGTACATAGGAGCAATATTATAGTAGTTATATTCTTGTACATAGCAGGCAGTATTATAGTAGTTATATTCTTGTACATAGGAGCAGTATTATAGTAGTTATATTCTTGTACATAGGAGCAGTATTATAGTAGTTATATTCTTATACATAGGAGGCAGTATTATAGTAGTTTATATTCTTGTACATAGGAGCAATATTATAGTAGTTATATTCTTGTACATAGGAAGTTAGTAGTTATATTTGTTAGGAATTATAGTTATATCTTGTACATAGGAGCAGTATTATAGTAGTTATATTCTTGTACATAGGAGCAATATTATAGTAGTTATATTCTTGTACATAGGAGCATATTATAGTAGTTATATTCTTGTACATAGGAGCAGTATTATAGTAGTTATATTTCTTGTACATAGGGGCAGTATTATAGTAGTTATATTCTTGGTACATAGGGAGCAGTATTATAGTAGTTATATTCTTGTACATAGGAGCAGTATTATAGTAGTTATATTCTTGTACATAGGAGCAGTATTATAGTAGTTATATTCTTGTACATAGGAGCAGTATTATAGTATTATATTTTTACATAGGAGCAGTATTTATAGTAGTTATATTCTTGTACATAGGAGGCAGTATTATAGTAGTTATATTCTTGTACATAGGAGGCAGTATTAGTAGTTATATGTATAGTAGTTATATTCTTGTACATAGGAGCAGTATTTATAGTAGTTATATTCTTGTATTACATAGGAGCAGTATTATAGTAGTTTATATGTACATAGGAGGCAGTATTATAGTAGTTATATTCTTGTACATAGGAGGCAGTAATTATAGTAGTTATATTCCTGTACATAGGAGGCAGTATTATAGTAGTTATATTCCTGTACATAGGAGCAGTATTATAGTAGTTATATTCTTGTACATAGAAGCAGTATTATAGTAGTTATATTTCTTGTACATAGGAGGTAGTATTATAGTAGTTATATTCTTGTACATAGGAGCAGTATTATAGTAGTTTATATCTTGTACATAGGAGGCAGTATTATAGTAGTTATATTCTTGTACATAGGAGCAGTATTATAGTAGTTATATTCTTGTACATAGGAGCAGTATTATAGTAGTTATATTCTTGTACATAGGAGGCAGTATTATAGTAGTTATATTCTTGTACCATAGGAGCCAGTATTATAGTAGTTATATTCTTGTACATAGGAGGCAGTATTATAGTAGTTATATTCTTGTACATAGGACAGTATTATAGTAGTTATATTCTTGTACATAGGACAGTATTATAGTAGTTATATTCTTGTACATAGGAGCAGTATTATAGTAGTTATATTCTTGTACAAAGGAGCAGTATTATAGTAGTTATATTCTTGTACATAGGAGCAGTATTATAGTAGTTATATTCTTGTACATAGGAGCAGTATTATAGTAGTTATATTCTTGTACATAGGAGCAGTATTATAGTAGTTATATTCTTGTACATAGGAGCAGTATTATAGTAGTTATATTCTTGTACATAGGAGCAGTATTATAGTAGTTATATTCTTGTACATAGGAGCAGTATTATAGTAGTTATATTCTTGTACATAGGAGCAGTATTATAGTACTTATATTCTTGTATATAGGAGGCAGTATTATAGTAATTATATTCTTGTACATAGGAGCAGTATTATAGTAGTTATATTCTTGTACATAGGAGCAGTATTATAGTAGTTATATTCTTGTACATAGGAGGCAGTATTATAGTAGTTATATTCTTGTACATAGGAGGCAGTATTATAGTAGTTATATTCTTGTACATAGGAGGCAGTATTATAGTAGTTATATTCTTGTACATAGGAGCAGTATTATAGTAGTTATATTCTTGTACATAGGAGCAGTGTTATAGTAGTTATATTCTTGTACATAGGAGCAGTGTTATAGTAGTTATATTCTTGTACATAGGAGCAGTGTTATAGTAGTTATATTCTTGTACATAGGAGGCAGTATTATAGTAGTTATTTTAGGAGCAGTTTAGTAGTTATTCTTGTACATAGGAGGCAGTATTCTAGTAGTTATATTCTTGTACATAGGAGGCAGTATTATAGTAGTTATATTCTTGTACATAGGAGGCAGTATTATAGTAGTTATATTCTTGTACATAGGAGCAGTATTATAGTAGTTATATTCTTGTACATAGGAGCAGTGTTATAGTAGTTATATTCTTGTACATAGGAGCAGTGTTATAGTAGTTATATTCTTGTACATAGGAGGCAGTGTTATAGTAGTTATATTCTTGTACATAGGAGCAGTATTATAGTAGTTATATTCTTGTACATAGGAGCAGTATTATAGTAGTTATATTCTTGTACATAGGAGCAGTATTATAGTAGTTATATTCTTGTATATACGAGCAGTATTATAGTAGTTATATTCTTGTACATAGGAGCAGTATTATAGTAGTTATATTCTTGTACATAGGAGCAGTATTATAGTAGTTATATTCTTGTACATAGGAGGCAGTATTATAGTAGTTATATTCTTGTACATAGGAGGCAGTATTATAGTAGTTATATACTTATACATGGGAGCAGTGTTATAGTAGTAGTACTCCTTACTGATATATTCTGCAACTCTTCACAGACATTATCACTTGCAGTCCCAATTGGAGCTCACAATCTAAGCTCCCTTTCAGCGTGTCTTTGCAGTGTGGGAGGAAACCCACGCAATCACGGGGAGAATATACAAATTTAGCAGATGTTGTCCTGCATTGAATTTGAACAGTTTCATAACTCGGCATGAAATGACAGGTATTTTGCTATTTTAGACTATTTATCTGCTCATATCACTGACATGTTTTTACTGCTTAAATCCTGGAAGACGTGATATAGCGCCCCCTGCCTGTAGAGCATAAAGGTTTACAAATCTTATTTCTGTTTAATCATTTGACCGCAAGAGAAATTTGAAGTCCAGAGTACGAAGTATAAGAATATTTCAACTCTGTCCCTCTAGTGGGCAAACTGGTTCTACACCGCATGTACCTAAGTGATAACTCTCTGAGTACAGATAATGTAGTAGATGTCACCTGCAGTCCTGTGTAACACCACAGATAACACAGTGATCACTCTCTGAGTACAGATAATGTAGTAGATGTCACCTTCAGTCCTATGTAACACCACAGATAACACAGTGATAACTCTGAGTACAGATAATGTAGTAGATGTCACCCGCAGTCCTATGTAACACCACAGATAACACAGTGATAACTCTCTGAGTACAGATAATGTAGTAGATGTCACCTGCAGTCCTATGTAACACCACAGATAACACAGTTATACCTCTCTGAGTACAGATAATGTAGTAGATGTCACCTGCAGTCCTATGTAACACCACAGATAACACAGTGATAACTCTCTGAGTACAGATAATGTAGTAGATGTCACCTTCAGTCCTATGTAACACCACAGATAACAGTGATAACTCTCTGAGTACAGATAATGTAGTAGATGTCACCTGCAGTCCTATGTAACACCACAGATAACACAGTGATAACTCTCTGAGTACAGATAATGTAGTAGATGTCACTTGCAGTCCTATGTAAAACCACAGATAACACAGTGATAACTCTCTGAGTACAGATAATGTAGTAGATGCCACCTGCAGTCCTATGTAACACCACAGATAACACAGTGATAACTCTGAGTACAGATAATGTAGTAGATGTCACCTGCAGTCCTATGTAACACCACAGATAACACAGTGATAACTCTGAGTACAGATAATGTAGTAGATGTCACCTGCAGTCCTATGTAACACCACAGATAACACAGTGATAACTCTCTGAGTACAGATAATGTAGTAGATGTCACCTGCAGTCCTATGTAACACCACAGATAACACAGTGATATCTCTCTGAGTACAGATAATGTAGTAGATGTCACCTGCAGTCCTATGTAACACCACAGATAACACAGTGATAACTCTCTGAGTACAGATAATGTAGTAGATGTCACTTGCAGTCCTATGTAAAACCACAGATAACACAGTAATCACTCTCTGAGTACAGATAATGTAGTAGATGTCACCTGCAGTCCTATGTAACACCACAGATAACACAGTGATAACTCTGAGTACAGATAATGTAGTAGATGTCACCTGCAGTCCTATGTAACACCACAGATAACACAGTGATAATCTCTGAGTACAGATAATGTAGTAGATGTCACCTGCAGTCCTATGTAACACCACAGATAACACAGTGATATCTCTCTGAGTACAGATAATGTAGTAGATGTCACCTGCAGTCCTATGTAACACCACAGATAACACAATGATAACTCTCTGAGTACAGATAATGTAGTAGATGTCACCTGCAGTCCTATGTAACACCACAGATAACACAATGATAACTCCTGAGTACAGATAATGTAGTAGATGTCACCTGCAGTCCTATGTAACACCACAGATAACACAGTGATAACTCTCTGAGTACAGATAATGTAGTAGATGTCACCTGCAGTCCTATGTAACACCACAGTTAACACAGTGATAACTCTCTGAGTATAGATAATGTAGTAGATGTCACCTGCAGTCCTATGTAACTCCACAGATAACACAGTGATAACTCTCTGAGTACAGATAATGTAGTAGATGTCACCTGCAGTCCTATGTAACACCACAGATAACACAGTGATAACTCTCTCAGTACAGATAATGTAGTAGATGTCACCTGCAGTCCTATGTAACACCACAGATAACACAGTGATAACTCTCTGAGTATAGATAATGTAGTAGATGTCACCTGCAGTCCTATGTAACACCACAGATAACACAGTGATAACTCTCTGAGTACAGATAATGTAGTAGATGTCACCTGCAGTCCTATGTAACACCACAGATAACACAGTGATAACTCTCTGAGTACAGATAATGCAGTAGATGTCACCTGCAGTCCTATGTAACACCACAGATAACACAGTGATAACTCTGAGTACAGATAATGTAGTAGATGTCACCTGCAGTCCTATGTAACACCACAGATAACACAATGATAACTCTCTGAGTACAGATAATGTAGTAGATGTCACCTGCAGTCCTATGTAACACCACAGATAACACAGTGATAACTCTCTGAGTACAGATAATGTAGTAGATGTCACCTGCAGTCCTATGTAACACCACAGATAACACAGTGATAACTCTGAGTACAGATAATGTAGTAGATGTCACCTGCAGTTCTATGTAACACCCAATTTATTAATCTCTCTGACACCAGTCTATAGACTACTACTCCCACAGTGCACCATGAGCAGCTCTGTATCTGTGCATACACTGGATCAGCAGCGTTTGATAAGGACTTGTAGCCCTATTGGTAGCAGTAGATTTGGGATTACAGCTCTGGAGGTTTCTTTGTCCCGTGGAATTGCTGTCTTCTCAGGAAATGATACTTATAGCTTCAGTTTCCGTCTAAGTTACAACTCGCCCAATCAACTCTGACAATTTTCTGCTACGAGACGTCACAACAGATGTGGCAGTGTGTGTGTGTGTATGTGGCAGTGTGTGTGTGTATGTGGCAGTGTGTGTGTGTGTATGTGGCAGTGTGTGTGTGTATGTGGCAGTGTGTGTGTGTATGTGGCAGTGTGTGTGTATGTGGCAGTGTGTGTGTATGTGGCAGTGTGTGTGTATGTGGCAGTGTGTGTGTATGTGGCAGTGTGTGTGTATGTGGCAGTGTGTGTGTATGTGGCAGTGTGTGTGTATGTGGCAGTGTGTGTGTATGTGGCAGTGTGTGTGTATGTGGCAGTGTGTGTGTATGTGGCAGTGTGTGTGTATGTGGCAGTGTGTGTGTATGTGGCAGTGTGTGTTATGTGGCAGTGTGTGTGTGTATGTGGCAGTGTGTGTGTGTGTGTGTGTGGCAGTGTGTGTGTGTGTGTGGCAGTGTGTGTGTGTGTGTGTGGCAGTGTGTGTGTGTGTGTGGCAGTGTGTGTGTGTATGTGGCAGTGTGTGTGTGTATGTGGCAGTGTGTGTGTGTATGTGGCAGTGTGTGTGTGTATGTGGCAGTGTGTGTGTGTATGTGGCAGTGTGTGTGTGTATGTGGCAGTGTGTGTGTGTATGTGGCAGTGTGTGTGTGTATGTGGCAGTGTGTGTGTGTATGTGGCAGTGTGTGTGTGTATGTGGCAGTGTGTGTGTGTATGTGGCAGTGTGTGTGTGTATGTGGCAGTGTGTGTGTATGTGGCAGTGTGTGTGTATGTGGCAGTGTGTGTGTATGTGGCAGTGTGTGTGTGTATGTGGCAGTGTGTGTGTATGTGGCAGTGTGTGTGTGTGTATGTGGCAGTGTGTGTGTGTGTATGTGGCTGTGTGGCAGTGTGTGTGTGTGCATGTGGCAGTGTGTGTGTGTGCATGTGGCAGTGTGTGTGTATGTGGCAGTGTGTATGTGGCAGTGTGTGTGTGGCAGTGTGTGTGTGTGTATGTGGCTGTGTGTGTGTGTATGTGGCTGTGTGTGTGGCAGTGTGTGTGTGTATGTGGCAGTGTGTGTGTGTATGTGGCAGTGTGTGTGTGTATGTGGCAGTGTGTGTGTGTATGTGGCAGTGTGTGTGTGTATGTGGCAGTGTTTGTGTGTATGTGGCAGTGTTTGTGTGTATGTGGCAGTGTGTGTGTGTATGTGGCAGTGTGTGTGTGTGTATGTGGCAGTGTGTGTATGTGGCAGTGTGTGTGTGTGGCAGTGTGTGTGTGTGGCAGTGTGTGTGTGTGGCAGTGTGTGTGTGTGTGTGGCAGTGTGTGTGTGTGTGTATGTGGCAGTGTGTGGTGTGTGTATGTGGCAGTGTGTGTGTGTATGTGGCAGTGTGTGTGTGTATGTGGCAGTGTGTGTGTGTATGTGGCAGTGTGTGGTGTGTGGCAGAGTGTGTGTGTGGCAGAGTGTGTGTGTGGCAGAGTGTGTGTGTGGCAGAGGCAGTGGCTGTGTGTATGTTGCAGTGTATGTGGCAGTGGCTGTGTGTATGTGGCAGTGGCTGTGTGTATGTGGCAGTGGCTGTGTCAGTCTGTGTGTATGTGGCAGTGTGTGTGTATGTGGCAGTGTGTGTGTATGTGGCAGTGTGTGTGTATGTGGCAGTGTGTGTGTGTGTATGTGGCTGTGTGTGTGTGTATGTGGCTGTGTGGCAGTGTGTGTGTGTGCATGTGGCAGTGTGTGTGTATGTGGCAGTGTGTATGTGGCAGTGTGTGTGTGGCAGTGTGTGTGTGTGTATGTGGCTGTGTGTGTGTGTATGTGGCTGTGTGTGTGGCAGTGTGTGTGTGTGGCAGTGTGTGTGTGTATGTGGCAGTGTGTGTGTGTATGTGGCAGTGTGTGTGTGTATGTGGCAGTGTGTGTGTGTATGTGACAGTGTGTGTGTGTATGTGGCAGTGTTTGTGTGTATGTGGCAGTGTGTGTGTGTATGTGGCAGTGTGTGTATGTGGCAGTGTGTGTGTGTGGCAGTGTGTGTGGCAGTGTGTGTGTGTATGTGGCAGTGTGTGTGTGTATGTGGCAGTGTGTGTGTGTGGCAGTGTGTGTGTGTGGCAGAGTGTGTGTGTGGCAGAGGCAGTGGCTGTGTGTATGTTGCAGTGTATGTGGCAGTGGCTGTGTGTATGTGGCAGTGGCTGTGTCAGTCTGTGTGTATGTGGCAGTGTATGTGGCAGTCTGTGTGTATGTGGCAGTGTGAACAGCTGAGGTGTTTGTGACACTCAGAACGATCTGGAGATTCCTGATACTAAGACGTCGTTCACACGCTGAGGATCAGGGGTCTTGTGTTTCTTCTGTCTGCCATGCGGAGGGTTAGTGTCCGGCTGGGGTCTCCTCCCCGGATCACATAGTATAACTCCTGTCCCTATAATAGGGGAATGTCCATTTATAAACCCCCTTCAGCAGTTCTGGAACTTTCTCTGTCACTTGGTTTTCCACAGTGGAGGGTTTGTTACAGTGTATCTGTGCAGATCATTTTATGTACAAACCTCTTGTCATGATAGTTTGTTGCATTCTTCCTGCGTTGATACATTGTTTCACCCTTGAGTTCAGGCTACAATTGTATCAGTTACTGTAATGCAAGAGGAGGTCCTGAGCCTCTGGGTGTGAACACGTTCACTGACAGCAAGCGGGCCGCCTCTCCTGTCTGCTTCATATGGATCTGACCCTGCTGCTGCCCCCTTGGCTCTGTATAGGAGGATCAACTGCTATTCATGTAGTCTAAGTGGCCCCGTGGTGAGTGAGGGGCCCCTGTGAGGTCCCTGCAGGTTGAGAGGAGCCGGTATAACTAGCGCATGTGCTGCTGATTGTCAGTCCCCCCACCCCTCCGCCCCCGTTTCTCCTCGTGAAGGGATTTGTACTAATAGAGCCGCTCGCCGTCTCCCAGGAAGGGATTTCGGGATAAATAAAAGGACGACGTTTTGTTCCCCAGTAAAAGGTCTTAGCTGAAGAAGCCCCTGGGGGGGGGGGGATTTACATAGTAACGAAGGGGATTTGTAGGCACTAAAGCTGCAATTGCATCCAACCAGCCCCTCCCCCTCAGAGTAATGGGCACCAAGCCTCCGCGTCCCTGCGTGTACCGGGCATAACCTACGTATTCTGGGCTCTGCTTGGGAGCCCCGGAGGGATCACCCCTATCATGTACTGGAGTGTCCTCAAAGATGATGGGAGACTCAGTGTTGCCGTGTTAACCCCACCAGTGCTGGACTATAGCAACATATGTAAAGTGTCCCCAAAGAAGTTCTGCAGCAGTTTACCGCACACTGTGTGCCCTGTGGTTGGTTTTCTGGTTGGCAGGAAAGACCGGTTGGCTGGTTGGGGGTTGTGGAGGTCACACGGGACATTTTGGCTAGGATGGGGTGGCGTTCCCTCTGGCACTAGGGTATAATCTACTGCTTATAATTTACACTCTCCCATTATAGTCTCCATGCAGATCATTGCGCCTCCTCCTGATGTAAACCTCCAGTCACATCTAGAGCTGCAATCACAGTTCTGCAGGCCGGGGCTCAGATGGCAGTGAAGGCCGGTTGGCTGGTTGGGGGTTGTGGAGGTCACACGGGACATTTTGGTTAGGATGGAGTGGCGTTTCCTCTGGCACTAGGGTATCATCTACTGCTTATAATTTACACTCTCCCGTTATAGCCTCCATGCAGATCATTGCGCCTCCTCCTGATGTAAACCTCCAGTCACATCTAGAGCTGCATTCACAGTTCTGTAGGCCGGGGCTCGGATGGCAGTGAAGGCCGGTTGGCTGGTTGGGGGTTGTGGAGGTCACACGGGACATTTTGGCTAGGATGGGGTGGCGTTCCCTCTGGCACTAGGGTATAATCTACTGCTTATAATTTACACTCTCCCATCATAGTCTCCATGCAGATCATTGCGCCTCCTCCTGATGTAAACCTCCAGTCACATCTAGAGCTGCAATCACAGTTCTGCAGGCCGGGGCTCAGATGGCAGTGAAGGCCGGTTGGCTGGTTGGGGGTTGTGGAGGTCACACAGGACATTTTGGCTAGGATGGGGGTGGCGTTCCCTCTGGCACTAGGGTATCATCTACTGCTTATAATTTACACTCTCCAGTTATTGTGCCTCCTCCTGATGTAAACCTCCAGTCACATCTAGAACTGCATTCACAGTTCTGCAGGCCGTGGCTCGGATTCTAGCGGTCTAGGCCAGACTACAACTCCCACAGTGCAGCACAGCACGCCCTGTGTGTACGCTGGAGCTGCTCTGCATTGTACCTGTTTTCCCTCATTGCTGACAGTTTCCTCTAAATAAGGGGTGTGGCCTGGCACTTGCCACATTGTAGCACACGTATGGACACATGACACGTATGTCGTACCCGATCAGTGATTGATGAACTTTGTAGGTTGTGATACATTTTACGCTATTTTATATGTACGTCTCGGACGTCGACGCCGTTTTCTCGTTTTGGGCGCCATTTATACCTGACAAGAGGCGCCGCTATGAATATTTATGTAAAGCTGAAGACGCGGGCGCCCGCACGGCTCTGCTGTACCGCCTCAGTCCGCCTAAGAAGAATTTATCAGCTCTGACCTTTCGGGTTCACAAATATAGGTCAGTTTCCCTTTCCGTGCCGCGCGGCTGACATATTGATTCATGAGCGTATGGAAATTTTCTTCTCGCGGATTTTTCTGCTCGTCCTCGCTCAGCGGCCGTCGGAAGATGAAGAATGTTCCCTGACAGTTTGGGACCAGAAGTGTCTCCACCGCTCCGATAGCCCGGGATTTTCACCGGCAGCCAGTCTACGACGCCGCCGTCCTGCGCGCCATGGCGCGACCTCCGCTGCATCCGATCACTACGACACACCGCAGCCAGGCCGTGTTTGTTCAGGTGCTTGGCGACCACCACGTAGCTCCATGTATAGAGGTGGTCACAGGAAGTTCTGCCTGCTGTACAGGGCACTGCCTCGCTTCAGGTCACTACATTAGGTGGCGGTAGGTTTTGCATTTTCACGGTGCATCCACTATTTCAGGTTCTTAACGGGGTTCTCCGGGAATTAAGAAAATGAAAATATTTAAATATTACTTTATTATAAATTTATTCCCAAATATCTTTCATTAGTTATAATGGATCGTTTTGTCTGGGGAGCAATGATTATAAGAAATAAAATGGCCGCCGTCTTATTAGTACAGTCATGGCCAAAAGTTTTGAGAATGACACAAATCTTCTATTCTCACATGATCTGCTGCCCTCTGGTTTTTCATGTGTGTTTGTCAGATGTTTTTATCACATACAGAAATATAATTGCAATCATATTTATGAGTAACAAAAGCTTATATTGACAGTTAGAATGAGTTAATGCACAAGTCAATATTTGCAGTGTTGACCCTTCTTCTTCAGGACCTCTGCAATTCTCCCTGGCATGCTCTCAATCAACTTCTGGACCAAATCCTGACTGATAGCCGTCCATTCTTGCACAATCAATGCTTGCATTTTGTCAGAATTTGTAGGTTTTTGTTTGTCCACCCATCTCTTGATGATTGACCACAAGTTCTCAATGGGATTAAGATCTGGGGAGTTTCCAGGCCATGGACCCAAAATCTCTATGTTTTGTTCCCTGAGCCATTTAGTTATCACCTTTGCTTTATGGCAAGGTGCTCCATCATGCTGGAAAAGGCATTGTTGATCGCCAAACTGCTCTTGGACGGTTGGGAGAAGTTGCTCTCGGAGGACATTCTGGTACCATTCTTTATTCATGGCTGTGTTTTTAGGCAAGACTGTGAGAGAGCCGATTCCCTTGGCTGAGAAGCAACCCCACACATGAATGGTTTCAGGATGCTTTACAGTTGGCATGAGACAAGACTGGTGGTAGCGCTCACCTCGTCTTCTCCGAATAAGCTGTTTTCCAGATGTCCCAAACAATCGAAAAGGGGATTCATCAGAGAAAATGACTTTCCCCCAGTCCTCAGCAGTCCACTCCCTGTAACTTTTGCAGAATATCAGTCTGTCCCTGATGTTTTTTCTGGAGAGAAGTGGCTTCTTTGCTGCCCTCCTTGAGACCAGGCCTTGCTCCAAGAGTCTCTGCCTCACAGTGCGTGCAGATGCACTCACACCTGCCTGCTGCCATTCCTGAGCAAGCGCTGCACTGCTGGTAGCCCGATCCCGCAGCTGAAACACTTTTAAGAGACGGTCCTGGCGCTTGCTGGTCTTTCTTGGGCGCCCTGGAGCCTTTTTGGCAACTCTCCTTGAAGTTCATGATGATGCGATAGATTGTTGACTGAGGTGCAATCTTTCTAGCTGCGATACTCTTCCCTGTTTGGCCATTTTTGTGCAGTGCAATGATGACTGCACGTGTTTCTTTAGAGATAACCATGGTTAACAGAAGAGAAACAATGATGCCAAGCACCAGCCTCGTTTTAAAGTGTCCAGTGGTGTCATTCTTACTTAATCATGACAGATTGATCTCCAGCCCTGTCCTCATCAACACCCACACCTGTGTTAATGGAGCAATCACTGAAACGATGTTACCTGGTCCTTTTACGGCAGGGCTGCAATGATGTTGAAATGTGTTTTGGGGGATAAAGTTCATTTTCTAGGCAAATATTGACTTTGCAAGTAATTGCTGTTAAGCTGATCACTCTTTATAACATTCTGGAGTATATGCAAATTGCCATTATAAAAACTGAAGCAGTAGATTTTGTAAAAATTAATATTTGTACCATTCTCAAAACTTTTGGCCATGACTGTACACACAGAACCTGTCCTAATCACACAGGAGGACAAGTTACTTCACAGCACTGAGGTAAAAAGCTGCCTCATCCTCCTCTCTGCTTGTCAGGGATTATGAGCCTGAATACAGATAAGATCTTCAGCTGAATCTCTGTGGGAGTAGAGTCCATAAGGAGACATGAAGGACAGAGAGGACAGACTGTGGTAATGGAGACTGCATGTTACAAGTTACTTCACAGCACTGAGGTAAAGAACTGCCTCATCCTCCTCTCTGCTCTGCTTGTCAGGGATTATCATCCGGAATACAGATAAGATCTTCAGCTGAATCTCTGTGGGAGTAGAGTCCATAAGGAGACATGAAGGACAGAGAGGACGGACAGGACAGACTGTGGTAATGGAGACTGCATGTTACAAGTTACTTCACAGCACTGAGGTAAAGAGCTGCCTCATCCTCCTCTCTGCTCTGCTTGTCAGGGATTATCATCTGGAATACAGATAAGATCTTCAGCTGAATCTCTGTAGGACTGGAGATAATGAGGAGACATGAAGTACAGAGAGGAGATGTGGATAATGAGCAGCAGCTCTTGTATGGAGTCTCCATTACCACAGTCTGTCCTCTCTGTCTCATGTCTCCTCATGGACTCTACTCCCACAGAGATTCAGCTGAAGATCTTATCATCTGTATTCAGGACCATAATCCCTGACAAGCAGAGCAGAGAGGAGGATGAGGCAGCTCTTTACCTCAGTGTTGTGTAGTAACTTCTCCTCCTGTGTGATTAGGTTCTATGTGTAATAATAGGACGGCGGCCATTTTTTTCTCCTGATGATTGCTCCCCAGACAAAACGAGCCGTTATAAGTGATGAAAGGTATTTGGGAATATATTTATAATATTCAAGTATTTTCATTTGTTTAATTCCTGGAAAACACCTGAGATTTTGTGTCTACAGTTACTATGCAGAGCTATGTCTCCATGGTAACAGACTATGAACAGACCTCGTGTAGTCTGATCCCACTGTCGTACTGCTTTTCACCCATTACGTTGGGGTGGCAGTGTGGGTCAGGATCAGACTTGTTTGTTGTCTGATACCACAGAGACTCAGACCCGCATAGAAGTCAGAGGCAACAAACGACATTTAAAGGGGATGTCCAGGATTAGGGAAAAGGTTCTGCTTTTTTTTTCTCTCTCTTCGATAGGCAACTTCTGGTACTCACTTGGATGGTGATGAAAAAAAGATGGTTTTGTCCTAATCTGGGACTATGCCTTTAACAGGGCGCAGCTTAGCACAATGTTAAGAAGGGAGACAGTAGTCAGGAAGGTTAGCTACAGTATATGGTGAAAGGAGAACTAGTGACCGAAGGTTGGAAGAACCTGGAGACTGTAGTCAAGGAATTGGTAAGCGGGTATAGAATAGAAGGAAGGGGGACACAATAGGAGACAGTAGGCAGGTAGGTAAGTGGAAAGGAAACCACTGGAGCATTCCTTAATTATTCCTATCAGAATTACAGATTAAAGGGACAATCCAGGAATGCTGACCTTTGTGCAGGGTCCACAGGGGCGGAGTCAGACTGTCATGCACCTCCCTTTTGGGCCCTTCCTGGAGCGTTCCTCTAAGGAATAGTAATGGTCTTCTGTCCCCCGCTCTGTGGTATGGGGCCTGTGCTGCCCCCTTGTGCCTAAAATCCGTCCCATATAATTTTTCGGATTTATGTGCGTTTTGGTGCATCCTTATTGCAGATTTTCTCCCCTCACATCTGCCCCGTGTGAATTGACCCTTAGTGCCCGGTCGCCGATCTCGCAGCTGCCTTCGTGCCCCCTGGTTGACGCCCCGTGGCCGGCAGCCGGCGTCGCTGGACGCTCTTTCCTCCCTCTCTGTGACAGAAGTTGCACTTTCAGATCAATTAAAAGGAGTCAATTATTCTCCGGTGCGTTTGGCGGCGAGCTGCTAACGTCTCACTTCTCGCCTTCCCCGCTAATTGCACGCACTTGTAGCTGGAACGTTTCTCAGTTCAGCAGCTGCACCGATAATGAATGCATCGCACTCCACGAGCCCCGTGCTGAGGATGATGAGGCTGGTAGTCGCCCGGTCCTCGACTGATCTAGAAAGACACTGAACCAGCAGGTCCTCGTCCTGTGCCTTCAGTGACTATGGATGCATCTGACGCGTTGTAAAAGTAATCACACCCTCTGACTGTCAGTGTGCTCCGGAGAATCGGCCAACAGGAAGGTGCAGGGAATGGAGTCGTATATATGGTTGGCAGGGGGTGGACACAGTAGGCAAGTAGGTTGTACGGAGACCAGCTGACAGTGATAGTAACAGTAGGCAGGTTGGTGGAGACAGTAGGCAAGTAGGATGGACAGACACAAGCTGACAGGGAAAGTAACCGTAGGCGGGTTGATGGAGACAGTAGGCAAGTTGGTGGAGACAGTAGGCAAGTAGATTGTACAGAGACCAGCTGACAGGGAAAGTAACAGTAGGCAGGTTGGTGGAGACAGTAGGCAGAGTGTTAGAAGGGGGCGGTGAAGTGTGAATGCCACGCCCACACCTTGTGACTGGACATGATGATGGTTTCCCTCTAACACGTTCTAATTTGTTTTTCCTGTTTTTTGTCTAAAGATTTCCAGAAGAAACAGCCGGACGAAGACTCCGCCCCCAGCACAAGCAGCAGCCAATCAGATCTGTTCCCCAGCGAGATAAACAGCGACAACGGAAATACCTCTATACCCTCGCAGAGCAGTAGTCCCAGCCAGCCGCTCTCCACAGACCTGAATGTAGCTTCTCCCAGTGACGAGGAATGTAAGTCCCTGCCACACATCACATCTTCTGCTCTGCTCACCTCCAGAGCTGCACTCACAATTCTACTGCTCCATCAGTCACCTCCAGAGCTGCACTCACAATTCTACTGCTCCATCAGTCACCTCCAGAGCTGCACTCACAAATCTACTGCTCCATCAGTCACATCCAGAGCTGCACTCACAATTCTACTGCTCCATCAGTCACCTCCAGAGCTGCACTCACAATTCTACTGCTCCATCAGTCACCTCCAGAGCTGCACTCACAATTCTACTGCTCCATCAGTCACATCCAGAGCTGCACTCACAATTCTACTGCTCCATCAGTCACATCCAGAGCTGCACTCACAATTCTACTGCTCCATCAGTCACCTCCAGAGCTGCACTCACAATTCTACTGCTCCATCAGTCACATCCAGAGCTGCACTAACAATTCTACTGCTCCATCAGTCACATCCAGAGCTGCACTCACAATTCTACTGCTCCATCAGTCACATCCAGAGCTGCATTCACAATTCTACTGCTCCATCAGTCACATCCAGAGCTGCACTCACAATTCTACTGCTCCATCAGTCACCTCCAGAGCTGCACTCGCAATTCTACTGCTCCATCAGTCACATCCAGAGCTGCACTCACAATTCTACTGCTCCATCAGTCACATCCAGAGCTGCGCTCACTGTAATGCCCCCCCGCTCGGCTCTCTGCTGTGGGACGCAGCTTGTCTCCTACAATCACAGCGAACCAGCAGGGCAGCCGGGAGCCCAGCCAGATGGTGAATGCAGCTTTAGATGTGACTGGAGCAGACATTGATGCACCAGTGCAGAGTCTCACAGGTTCAGGGCTGGCGGAGTCGTCGCACTCCATGCCCAGTGATGGATCAGAAGCGGTAGAGCCGGGGGGGGGGTGGGGGGAGCGGCACAATTAGTCACAGGGTAATTATGTAGCAGATGGGTAATGAGTTTCATACAGTTCATCCTGCAGACGATCCACAGCCGCCACTACACCGCTCTCCTCTACCATATACTGTGCGTACAACCGTATATATGTATGTATGGCTACCGCTAGAATATACACCACACATCCCAAGGAATCACAGCGTCTGTGCAACAGTGCCAGCAATGTAAGGTTCTCCATGTAGCAGTGCCAGCAATGTAAGGTTCTCCATGTAGCAGTGCCAGCAATGTAAGGTTCTCCATGTAGCAGTGCCAGCCATGTAAGGTTCTCCATGTAGCAGTGCCGGCAGTGTAAGGTTCTCCATGTAGCAGTGCCAGTCATGTAAGGTTCTCCATGTAGCAGTGCCAGTCATGTAAGGTTCTCCATGTAGCAGTGCCAGTCATGTAAGGTTCTCCATGTAGCAGTGCCAGCAATGTAAGGTTCTCCATGTAGCAGTGCCAGTCATGTAAGGTTCTCCATGTAGCAGTGCCAGCAATGTAAGGTTCTCCATGTAGCAGTGCCGGCAGTGTAAGGTTCTCCATGTAGCAGTGCCAGTCATGTAAGGTTCTCCATGTAGCAGTGCCAGCCATGTAAGGTTCTCCATGTAGCAGTGCCAGTCATGTAAGGTTCTCCATGTAGCAGTGCCAGCCATGTAAGGTTCTCCATGTAGCAGTGCAGTCATGTAAGGTTCTTCATGTAGCGGTGCCAGTCATGTAAGGTTCTTCATGTAGCGGTGCCAGTCATGTAAGGTTCTCCATGTAGCGGTGCAGCAATGTAAGGTTCTCCATGTAGCAGTGCCAGCCATGTAAGGTTCTCCATGTAGCAGTGCCGGCAGTGTAAGGTTCTCCATGTAGCAGTGCCAGTCATGTAAGGTTCTCCATGTAGCAGTGCCAGTCATGTAAGGTTCTCCATGTAGCAGTGCCAGCCATGTAAGGTTCTCCATGTAGCAGTGCCAGCAATGTAAGGTTCTCCATGTAGCAGTGCCAGCAATGTAAGGTTCTCCATGTAGCAGTGCCAGCAATGTAAGGTTCTCCATGTAGCAGTGCCAGCAATGTAAGGTTCTCCATGTAGCAGTGCCAGTCATGTAAGGTTCTCCATGTAGCAGTGCCAGCAATGTAAGGTTCTCCATGTAGCAGTGCCAGCAATGTAAGGTTCTCCATGTAGGCAGTGCCAGCAATGTAAGGTTCTCCATGTAGCAGTGCCAGCAATGTAAGGTTCTCCCTGTAGCAGTGCCAGCCATGTAAGGTTCTCCATGTAGCAGTGCCAGCCATGTAAGGTTCTCCATGTAGCAGTGCCAGCAATGTAAGGTTCTCCATGTAGCAGTGCCAGCCATGTAAGGTTCTCCATGTAGCAGTGCCAGCCATGTAAGGTTCTCCATGTAGCAGTGCCAGCCATGTAAGGTTCTCCATGTAGCAGGCCAGCCATGTAAGGTTCCATGTAGCAGTGCCAGTCATGTAAGGTTCTCCATGTAGCAGTGCCAGCAATGTAAGGTTCTCCATGTAGCAGTGCCAGCAATGTAAGGTTCTCCATGTAGCAGTGCCAGCCATGTAAGGTTCTCCATGTAGCAGTGCCAGCAATGTAAGGTTCTCCCTGTAGCAGTGCCAGCCATGTAAGGTTCTCCATGTAGCAGTGCCAGCCATGTAAGGTTCTCCATGTAGCAGTGCCAGCCATGTAAGGTTCTCCATGTAGCAGTGCCAGCCATGTAAGGTTCTCCATGTAGCAGTGCCAGCCATGTAAGGTTCTCCATGTAGCAGTGCCAGCCATGTAAGGTTCTCCATGTAGCAGTGCCAGCCATGTAAGGTTCTCCATGTAGCAGTGCCAGTCATGTAAGGTTCTCCATGTAGCAGTGCCAGCAATGTAAGGTTCTCCATGTAGCAGTGCCAGCAATGTAAGGTTCTCCATGTAGCAGTGCCAGCCATGTAAGGTTCTCCATGTAGCAGTGCCAGCAATGTATGGTTCTCCATGTAGCAAGTGCCAGCAATGTAAGGTTCTCCATGTAGCAGTGCCAGCATGTAAGGTTCTCCATGTAGCAGTGCCAGCAATGTAAGGTTCTCCATGTAGCAGTGCCAGCCATGTAAGGTTCTCCATGTAGCAGTGCCAGCAATGTATGGTTCTCCATGTAGCAGTGCCAGCAATGTAATGTTCTCCATGTAGCGGTGCCAGTCATGTAATGTTCTCCATGTAGCAGTGCCAGCAATGTAAGGTTCTCCATGTAGCAGTGCCAGCAATGTAAGGTTCTCCATGTAGCAGTGCCAGCAATGTAAGGTTCTCCATGTAGCAGTGCCAGCAATGTAAGGTTCTCCATGTAGCAGTGCCAGCAATGTAAGGTTCTCCATGTAGCAGTGCCAGCAATGTAAGGTTCTCCCTGTAGCAGTGCCAGCCATGTAAGGTTCTCCATGTAGCAGTGCCAGCCATGTAAGGTTCTCCATGTAGCAGTGCCAGCAATGTAAGGTTCTCCATGTAGCAGTGCCAGCCATGTAAGGTTCTCCATGTAGCAGTGCCAGCCATGGTAAGGTTCTCCATGTAGCAGTGCCAGTCATGTAAGGTTCTCCATGTAGCAGTGCCAGCAATGTAAGGTTCTCCATGTAGCAGTGCCAGCAATGTAAGGTTCTCCATGTAGCAGTGCCAGCCATGTAAGGTTCTCCATGTAGCAGTGCCAGCAATGTATGGTTCTCCATGTAGCAGTGCCAGCAATGTAAGGTTCTCCATGTAGCAGTGCCAGTCATGTAAGGTTCTCCATGTAGCAGTGCCAGCCATGTAAGGTTCTCCATGTAGCGGTGCCAGTCATGTAATGTTCTCCATGTAGCAGTGCCAGCAATGTAAGGTTCTCCATGTAGCAGTGCCAGTCATGTAAGGTTCTCCATGTAGCAGTGCCAGCCATGTAAGGTTCTCCATGTAGCAGTGCCAGTTATGTAAGGTTCTCCATGTAGCAGTGCCAGCAATGTAAGGTTCTCCATGTAGCAGTGCCAGTTATGTAAGGTTCTCCATGTAGCAGTGCCAGTCATGTAAGGTTCTCCATGTAGCAGTGCCAGCAATGTAAGGTTCTCCATGTAGCAGTGCCAGCAATGTAAGGTTCTCCATGTAGCAGTGCCAGCAATGTATGGTTCTCCATGTAGCAGTGCCAGCCATGTAAGGTTCTCCATGTAGCAGTGCCAGCAATGTAATGTTCTCCATGTATCAGTGCCAGTCATGTAAGGTTCTCCATGTAGCAGTGCCAGCAATGTAAGGTTCTCCATGTAGCAGTGCCAGCAATGTAAGGTTCTCCATGTAGCAGTGCCAGCAATGTAATGTTCTCCATGTAGCAGTGCCAGCAATGTAAGGTTCTCCATGTAGCAGTGCCAGCAATGTATGGTTCTCCATGTAGCAGTGCCAGCAATGTAATGTTCTCCATGTATCAGTGCCAGTCATGTAAGGTTCTCCATGTATCAGTGCCAGTCATGTAAGGTTCTCCATGTAGCAGTGCCAGCAATGTATGGTTCTCCATGTAGCAGTGCCAGTCATGTAAGGTTCTCCATGTAGCAGTGCCAGCAATGTAATGTTCTCCATGTAGCAGTGCCAGCAATGTAATGTTCTCCATGTAGCAGTGCCAGTCATGTAATGTTCTCCATGTAGCAGTGCCAGCAATGTAATGTTCTCCATGTAGCAGTGCCAGTCATGTAATCTTCTCCATGTAGCAGTGCCAGTCATGTAAGGTTCTCCATGTAGCAGTGCCAGTCATGTAAGGTTCGTCATGTACTATAGCAGTGCTGGCTGGATATGTGTCAGTGTAACCATAGAAGTGCCCACACTGTAGTGTCAGCCTCATAGACATGTCCCTACGGCAGTGCCAACCTCATGGCTGTGCCCACTAAGCAGCAGCTTACCAGTACCCATGTAGGTGTGGCAGTCCTGTTGAAGTCCCGAGACATCAGTGATGGCCGTGTTTCAGTCCCTGATGACAACCACGTGCTTCGGATGCTAAAGTATCTTCCTCCTATTCATGAATAGAATGCCATGGTGACAGTAAGGACTGACCCGCAAACCAGTTAGTAATTAAGAGATATTGGGGATATGACTAAGGTGTTATGTCATTCATATTTATAAAAAAAAAAACTCAGGTGACAACCAGTTAATTAGCATAACACTTGGTGGTTGTCAGCCGTAGCAATGTGGATCACCAGAAGCGACTATATGAAGACTTAGACTTCAACAGACTCGAATGTAGAGGAGAGAAGTCAGCTGTGATCGCCTCCACCGGGGGATCCTCTCGCGGACCCTCGCAGCGCTGTGAGTGTGTCGGGAGATCGGTGAGGATCAGCCATTCCCCGGAGGACGAATCCTGGAAGGATTCAGGCGGAAACATCCGCTAAGAGACTAAGGATCCGTCAGACGCGGCGGTCGCACCTTGTAATACCGCAGCCGAGACACATTTAATGTGAAAAAGGTAAATCATTAGCGCTCCGGAGATGACGATGTTGATAATAGCAGAAATCTGACAACCTGTTTGAGAAGGGGTAATGCATCAGTAATTAGCCCCCGGCGCCCGCAGCCTGAAATTAATGAGCTACTGTTATGTAAATGTCATGTTAATTAAGAGAAGCTTGATAGACCAATAAATCTGCCGAAAAAGCTGCCGCTATCTGACGAGCGCCCTCGCCGAGTACAGCGCACTCACAGTGCTCCAGGACGGCCGGTCCTTCCCAGACGGACGAATGACAAATCCATTTTTCTTAAGTGATCTCATTAGTGGAGGAATCAGATGCCTGGAGACGCCAAGAGCCCGATACGAGTCGCCTCAAGTCACAGGTCCTGTGAGGACAGCGAAGACCGGACCGTCCATTACTGATACATTGTAACGAGAGGAAGGAGACAGAATAGGGTGTGAGCGTCAGGCTGGGACCTGAAAGCGGTTATAATAATCCTGTTACAATCCCTTATTCTAAGTGCTACGTGACATTGGGATTTTATACCATAGAACGGCCGATATACAAAATATAACCTACATGGGCAATGTGGACTGTGAAACCCAATTATATTCAACCTGCTTACCATCACTAATACCTGATCCTACATCATCCAAGAGAAGGAACAGTGCAAATACCTCAATAATATAATACCATCCCCTGTGTACAAGAAAATAACTACTATAATACTGCTCCTATGTACAAGAATATAACTACTATAATACTGCTCCTATGTACAAGAATATAACTACTATAATACTGCTCCTATGTACAAGAATATAACTACTATAATACTGCTCCTATGTACAAGAATATAACTACTATAATACTGCTCCTATGTACAAGAATATAACTACTATAATACTGCTCCTATGTACAAGTATATAACTACTATAATACTGCTCTTATGTACAAGAATATAACTACTATAATACTGCTCATATGTACAAGAATATAACTACTATAATACTGCTCCTATGTACAAGAATATAACTACTATAATACTGCCTCCTATGTACAAGAATATAACTACTATAATACTGCTCCTATGTACAAGAATATAACTACTATAATACTGCTCCTATGTACAAGAATATAACTACTATAATACTGCTCCTATGTACAAGAATATAACTACTATAATACTGCCTCCTATGTACAAGAATATAACTTACTATAATACTGCTCCTATGTACACAGAATATAACTACTATAATACTGCCTCCTATGTACAAGAATATAACTACTATAATACTGCTCCTATGTACAAGAATATAACTACTATAATACTGCTCCTATGTACAATAATATAACTACTATAATACTGCTCCTATGTACAAGAATATAACTACTATAATACTGCCTCCTATGTATAAGAATATAACTACTATAATACTGCTCCTATGTATAAAAATATAACTACTATAATACTGCCTCCTATGTACAAGAATATAACTACTATAATACTGCTCCTATGTACAAGTATATAACTACTATAATACTGCTCTTATGTACAAGAATATAACTACTATAATACTGCCTCCTATGTACAAGAATATAACTACTATAATACTGCTCCTATGTACAAGAATATAACTACTATAATACTGCCTCCTATGTACAAGAATATAACTACTATAATACTGCTCCTATGTACAAGAATATAACTACTAAAATACTGCCTCCTATGTACAAGAATATAACTACTATAATACTGCTCCTATGTACAAGAATATAACTACTATAATACTGCTCCTCTGTACAAGAATATAACTACTATAATACTGCTCCTATGTACAAGAATATAGCTACTATAATACTGCCTCCTATGTACAAGAATATAACTGCTATAATACTGCTCCTATGTACAAGAATATAACTGCTATAATACTGCTCCTATGTACAAGAATATAACTGCTATAATACTGCTCCTATGTACAAGAATATAACTACTATAATACTGCCTCCTATGTACAAGAATATAACTACTATAATACTGCCTCCTATGTACAGGAATATAACTACTATAATACTGCTCCTATGTACAAGAATATAACTACTAATAATACTGCTCCTATGTACAAGAATATAACTACTATAATACTACTCCTATGTACAAGAATATAACGACTATAATACTGCTCCTATGTACAAGAATATAACGACTATAATACTGCTCCTATGTACAAGAATATAACGACTATAATACTGCTCCTATGTACAAGAATATAACTACTATAATACTGCTCCTATGTACAAGAATATAACTACTATAATACTGCTCCTATGTACAAGAATATAACTACTATAATACTGCCTCCTATGTACAAGAATATAACTACTATAATACTGCTCCTATGTACAGGAATATAACTACTATAACTGCTCAAGGTCAGGGACGTTGATCTGATGAGATGTGAGTAGAGTTCTTCTTTAATTGTCCGTCTTGGCAGTTCTTCGCCCCAGTTATTGTCTATCAGGGAGAGGACGGATCGGGTAAAGTCTTGGAGAACGTTCCTCCTCAGATGAGTCGGTTCCTGTAGACTCTCCATTGTTTCCTCATCTCTGATGTTTATATAATCTTAGCCTTTTGTGCACATTTTGTATCTTTTACGTTAATTTAACGGCAGATTTCCTGTTGCTCGTTACTGCGCGGTTTGTCAGCAATGTGTTTGCGGTAGTTTTTCTGGTGAAGCCCATTGACCACCAGGTGGGACTTTGTTGTCCTTTCCTACAAGATGAGTGTTGATTGGTTCCTGCTCTGAGCGTCACTCGTGGTCCTAGCCGGACGTGCGGGTTAATAAGTCTAAGTCTTTGTCTACACGTCTTCTGTCTGAAGTTGATGTTTTTTGTCTTGTTTTTTACTCTTTTTCCTTGGAAATTAAGCCTCTGAAGGTCACTGCTTTCTGCTGGTAAGGAAAGAGTCCGTCTTGTGCCGCGTTGTTAAACAGCAGCTTTAATTTGTCTCCCTGTTTGAAACGGCGTCCAATTATCAAAGCCGCGGCACAGAAGCGGTTACCGGGGCGATCCATTTATCTTAACCCATCTGCAGTAAAAGGAAAAAAAAAAAAAAGTCCGTGCTTCACGGTTACGCAGTGAATACATTGAATTGGCCCGTTGGCTTAACAAGATCTCCTGAGAGCGTCTACGTGACGAGGAGCGATGGACGGGCTGGATCTAGGCCAGCATTGATTTGCAGACCAGCTTAAAAATACTGCTACTTACAGAGGAAAAAAAAAATCCAACCAACAAAAAACTGCCCGAATCCCCGGAGAACGGAGTTTGTAGACAGTTTTTTTCGAGGAGCTTTTATCGCCATCCATCCCGGTAAATTCTCCGTCCTGCCACATTCCACCTGCGAAGAGCTGATGAACCTTTCATCTCGTCGTCAGTGGATGGTAATAAACAAATTGGGTTGACTCTATCATCGGGAGCACGGCGCACATTACAAGTGGCAGGACGTTATTTGTGGCGTGGGCTTCTTACTTAGGAGAGACGTTTCGGTGATCTATGGGCCATCTCCGTGTCAGGATGGAAGATGATGTTGGCGCGCTAAATGCAAAATGGGTGACGAAAACCAGGTGTTAAATCACGCCGGAGCTTTATGTAATGGCTCCCGGCCACAGACTCTTCGTGTGACGCGCCGGCTGCGGAGATGTCTGCAGGGCAGTCTGTGTGACTGTCTGCCAGCAACGGCTTTGCTTTTACACAAGATTTTTGCCATGTTTCAGTGGCTGCAGTTGTCTCATGGTTATGTTCTAGATGTGAAGCCCCTACAAATGAGTATAGGGACCCTTAACCCTGTGTGGTGGTGTATGGTTCTTTGTAAGAAGTCTGTGGTAGTCCACGTTTCTCAGTGAGATTCAGCATTTCTCAGGGTTAGTCTATGGTCTGGCAATCTGTGGGACTTGGTGGTGGTCTACAATCAAGTGTGGTAGTCCTCATTCCTCCTTGATAGTTTACAGTCTGGTGTAGTAGTCCACAATGATTGGTGGTGGTCTACAATCAGGTGTGGTAGTCCTCATTCCTCCTTGATAGTCTACAGTCTGGTGTAGTAGTCCACAATGATTGGTGGTGGTCTACAATCGGGTGTGGTAGTCCTCATTCCTCCTTGATAGTCTACAATCAGGTGTAGTAGTCCTCAATGATTGGTGGTCTATGTTCTTCCTAGTTTGCATTCCTTGATGGTATTCTACAGTCTGTGGTAGTCTACATTCCTCTGTGATAGTCTCTGGCCCGGTGTGGTAATCTACAATACTCGGTGATAGTGTGCATTCCTTGGTGGTACTATTTGTCTGGTGTCGTGGTCTGTGTTCCTCAGTGGTCAACTACATTGCTTGACGATGGTCTCTGGTCCTTGGCCATAGTCTGCAATTCTCAGTCTGTGCTCTTTGGTGGCAATCTACAATCAGGTGTGGTAGTCTTCGTTCCTTGGTGGTAGTCTACGATCAGGTGTGGTAGTCTTCGTTCCTTGGTGGTAGTCTACATCCAGGTGTGGTAGTCTTCGTTCCTTTGTGGTAGTCTTTGATCAGGTGTGGTAGTCTTCGTTCCTTGGTGGTAGTCTACATTAGGGTGTGGTAGTCTTTGTTCCTTGGTGGTAGTCTTCGATCAGGTGTGGTAGTCTTCGTTCCTTGGTGGTAGTCTACGATCAGGTTTGGTAGTCTACGATCAGGTGTGGTAGTCTTCGTTCCTTGGTGGTAGTCTACATTAGGGTGTGGTAGTCTTTGTTCCTTGGTGGTAGTCTTCGATCAGGTGTGGTAGTCTTCGTTCCTTGGTGGTAGTCTACGATCAGGTTTGGTAGTCTACGATCAGGTGTGGTAGTCTTCGTTCCTTGGTGGTAGTCTACGATCAGGTGTGGTAGTCTTCGTTCCTTGGTGGTAGTCTATGGTGTGGTAGTCTTCGTTCCTTTGTGGTAGTCTACGATCAGGTGTGGTAGTCTTCGTTCCTTGGTGGTAGTCTATGGTATGGTGTGGTAGTCTTCGTTCCTTTGTGGTAGTCTACATTCAGGTGTGGTAGTCTTTGTTCCTTTGTGGTAGTCTACGATCAGGTGTGGTAGTCTTTGTTCCTTGGTGGTAGTCTTCGATCAGGTGTGGTAGTCTTCGTTCCTTGGTAGTGTGTATCGCTTGGTGGTAGTCTAGGGTCTGGTATGGTAGTCTGTGATACTCAGTGGTAGTCCTTCAGTGGTTGTCTGCATTCCTTGGTGGTAGTCTACAGTCTGTTGTGGTAGTCTGCATTCCTCAATGGTAGAATGAGGTAGTCTGTTCTTTTAGCTAATATGCTAATGACTTATAAATTTGTATAAGCACCAATAGTCTCTGACCAATTTTATGTTATCACTGACTAGCCCGAGATTGGAGCTGTCCATGGTCCTTTGCCGGTAAACATGCAGAGATCATCTCCTCATCCATATCTAGTCCCTGATGAAATGGAGATCTCTATGATCCTCATCCAGATATCTAGTCCGTGAGCTCTCCATCAGTCTGGAGCTAAATCTAATAGGTCTTTGACATCCTAAGCAAATGGTGCTGTCCATGGTCCTCGTACACATATATAGTCCTCTATACTGACTGGTGCTGTCCATGGTCCTCGTACACATATATAGTCCTCTATACTGACTGGTGCTGTCCATGGTCCTCGTACATATATATATAGTCCTCTATACTGACTGGTGCTGTCCATGGTCCTCGTACATATATATAGTCCTCTATACTGACTGACTGGTGCTCTCCATGGTCCTCGTACATATATATATATAGTCCTCTATACTGACTGACTGGTGCTGTCCATGGTCCTCGTACATATATATAGTCCTCTATACTGACTGGTGCTGTCCATGGTCCTCGTACATATATATAGTCCTCTATACTGACTGACTGGTGCTGTCCATGGTCCTCGTACATATATATAGTCCTTTATACTGACTGACTGGTGCTGTCCATGGTCCTCGTACATATATATTGTCCTCTATACTGACTGACTGGTGCTGTCCATGGTCCTTGTACACATATATAGTCCTCTATACTGACTGGTGCTGTCCATGGTCCTCGTACATATATATATATATATAGTCCTCTATACTGACGGGTGCTGTCCATGGTCCTCGTACGTATATATAGTCCTCTATACTGACTGGTGCTGTCCATGGTCCTCGTACATATATATATAGTCCTCTATACTGACTGACTGGTGCTGTCCATGGTCCTCGTACGTATATATAGTCCTCTATACTGACTGGTGCTGTCCATGGTCCTCGTACATATATATATATAGTCCTCTATACTGACTGACTGGTGCTGTCCATGGTCCTTGTACATATATATAGTCCTCTATACTGACTGGTGCTGTCCATGGTCCTCGTACGTATATATAGTCCTCTATACTGACTGGTGCTGTCCATGGTCCTCGTACATATATATATATAGTCCTCTATACTGACTGACTGGTGCTGTCCATGGTCCTTGTACATATATATAGTCCTCTATACTGACTGGTGCTGTCCATGGTCCTCGTACGTATATATAGTCCTCTATACTGACTGACTGGTGCTGTCCATGGTCCTTGTACATATATATAGTCCTTTATACTGACTGACTGGTGCTGTCCATGGTCCTCGTACATATATATATAGTCCTCTATACTGACTGACTGGTGCTGTCCATGGTCCTCGTACATATATATATAGTCCTCTATACTGACTGACTGGTGCTGTCCATGGTCCTCGTACGTATATATAGTCCTCTATACTGACTGGTGCTGTCCATGGTCCTCGTACATATATATATATAGTCCTCTATACTGACTGACTGGTGCTGTCCATGGTCCTCGTACGTATATATAGTCCTCTATACTGACTGGTGCTGTCCATGGTCCTCGTACATATATATATATAGTCCTCTATACTGACTGACTGGTGCTGTCCATGGTCCTTGTACATATATATAGTCCTCTATACTGACTGGTGCTGTCCATGGTCCTCGTACGTATATATAGTCCTCTATACTGACTGGTGCTGTCCATGGTCCTCGTACATATATATAGTCCTCTATACTGACTGGTGCTGTCCATGGTCCTCGTACGTATATATAGTCCTCTAATACTGACTGACTGGTGCTGTCCATGGTCCTCGTACATATATATATAGTCCTCTATACTGACTGACTGGTGCTGTCCATGGTCCTCGTACGTATATATAGTCCTCTATACTGGACTGGTGCTGTCCATGGTCCTCGTACATATATATATATAGTCCTCTATACTGACTGACTGGTGCTGTCCATGGTCCTTGTACATATATATAGTCCTCTATACTGACTGGTGCTGTCCATGGTCCTCGTACGTATATATAGTCCTCTATACTGACTGGTGCTGTCCATGGTCCTCGTACATATATATAGTCCTCTATACTGACTGGTGCTGTCCATGGTCCTCGTACGTATATATAGTCCTCTATACTGACTGACTGGTGCTGTCCATGGTCCTTGTACATATATATAGTCCTCTATACTGACTGGTGCTGTCCATGGTCCTCGTACATATATATATAGTCCTCTATACTGACTGGTGCTGTCCATGGTTCTCGTACGTATATATATATAGTCCTCTATACTGACTGGTGCTGTCCATGGTCCTCGTACATATATATAGTCCTCTATACTGACTGACTGGTGCTGTCCATGGTCCTCGTACATATATATAGTCCTCTATACTGACTGGTGCTGTCCATGGTCCTCGTACATATATATAGTCCTCTATACTGACTGACTGGTGCTGTCCATGGTCCTCGTACATATATATATATAGTCCTCTATACTGACTGGTGCTGTCCATGGTCCTCGTACATATATATATATAGTCCTCTGTACTGACTGGTACTGTCCATGGTCCTCGTACATATATATAGTCCTCTATACTGACTGACTGGTGCTGTCCATGGTCCTCGTACGTATATATAGTCCTCTATACTGACTGGTGCTGTCCATGGTCCTCGTACGTATATATAGTCCTCTATACTGACTGACTGGTGCTGTCCATGGTCCTTGTACATATATATAGTCCTCTATACTGACTGGTGCTGTCCATGGTCCTCGTACATATATATATAGTCCTCTATACTGACTGGTGCTGTCCATGGTCCTCGTACGTATATATATAGTCCTCTATACTGACTGGTGCTGTCCATGGTCCTTGTACATATATATAGTCCTTTATACTGACTGGTGCTGTCCATGGTCCTCGTACATATATATAGTCCTTTATACTAACTGGTGCTGTCCATGGTCCTCGTACATATATATATAGTCCTCTATACTGACTGGTGCTGTCCATGGTCCTCGTACATATATATATAGTCCTCTATACTGACTGGTGCTCTCCATGGTCCTCGTACATATATATATAGTCCTCTATACTGACTGACTGGTGCTGTCCATGGTCCTCGTACATATATATATAGTCCTCTATACTGACTGACTGGTGCTGTCCATGGTCCTCGTACGTATATATATAGTCCTCTATACTGACTGACTGGTGCTCTCCATGGTCCTCGTACATATATATATAGTCCTCTATACTGACTGACTGGTGCTGTCCATGGTCCTCGTACACATATATAGTCCTCTATACTGACTGGTGCTGTCCATGGTCCTCGTACATATATATATATATAGTCCTCTATACTGACTGACTGGTGCTGTCCATGGTCCTCGTACATATATATATATAGTCCTCTATACTGACTGGTGCTCTCCATGGTCCTCGTACATATATATAGTCCTCTATACTGACTGGTGCTGTCCATGGTCCTCGTACATATATATATATAGTCCTCTATACTGACTGGTGCTGTCCATGGTCCTCGTACATATATATAGTCCTCTATACTGACTGGTGCTGTCCATGGTCCTCATACATATATATAGTCCTCTATACTGACTGGTGCTGTCCATGGTCCTCGTACACACATATATATATATAGTCCTCTATACTGACTGGTGCTGTCCATGGTCCTCGTACATATATATATATAGTCCTCTATACTGACTGGTACTGTCCATGGTCCTCGTACATATATATATATAGTCCTCTGTACTGACTGGTGCTGTCCATGGTCCTCGTACATATATATATAGTCCTCTGTACTGACTGGTACTGTCCATGGTCCTCGTACATATATATATAGTCCTCTGTACTGACTGGTGCTGTCCATGGTCCTCGTACATATATATATAGTCCTCTATACTGACTGACTGGTGCTGTCCATGGTCCTTGTACATATATATAGTCCTCTATACTGACTGACTGGTGCTGTCCATGGTCCTCGTACATATAGTCCTCTATACTGACTGACTGGTGCTGTCCATGGTCCTCGTACATATATATATAGTCCTCTATACTGACTGACTGGTGCTGTCCATGGTCCTCGTACATATAGTCCTCTATACTGACTGACTGGTGCTGTCCATGGTCCTCGTACATATATATATAGTCCTCTATAATGACTGACTGGTGCTGTCCATGGTCCTCGTACATATATATAGTCCTCTATACTGACTGACTGGTGCTGTCCATGGTCCTCGTACATGTATATATAGTCCTCTATAATGACTGACTGGTGCTGTCCATGGTCCTCGTACATATATATATAGTCCTCTATACTGACTGACTGGTGCTGTCCATGGTCCTCGTACATATATATAGTCCTCTATACTGACTGACTGGTGCTGTCCATGGTCCTCGTACATATATATATAGTCCTCTATAATGACTGACTGGTGCTCTCCATGGTCCTCGTACATATATATATAGTCCTCTATACTGACTGACTGGTGCTGTCCATGGTCCTCGTACATATATATAGTCCTCTATACTGACTGACTGGTGCTGTCCATGGTCCTCGTACATATATATATAGTCCTCTATACTGACTGACTGGTGCTGTCCATGGTCCTCGTACATATATATATAGTCCTCTATAATGACTGACTGGTGCTCTCCATGGTCCTCGTACATATATATATAGTCCTCTATACTGACTGACTGGTGCTGTCCATGGTCCTCGTACATATATATAGTCCTCTATACTGACTGACTGGTGCTGTCCATGGTCCTCGTACATATATATATAGTCCTCTATAATGACTGACTGGTACTGTCCATGGTCCTCGTACATATAGTCCTCTATACTGACTGGTGCTGTCCATGGTCCTCGTACATATATATAGTCCTCTATACTGACTGGTGCTGTCCATGGTCCTCGTACATATATATATAGTCCTCTATACTGACTGGTGCTGTCCATGGTCCTCGTACATATATATAGTCCTCTATACTGACTGACTGGTGCTGTCCATGGTCCTCGTACATATATATATAGTCCTCTATACTGACTGACTGGTGCTGTCCATGGTCCTCGTACATATAGTCCTCTATACTGACTGACTGGTGCTGTCCATGGTCCTCGTACATATATATATAGTCCTCTATACTGACTGACTGGTGCTGTCCATGGTCCTCGTACATATAGTCCTCTATACTGACTGACTGGTGCTGTCCATGGTCCTCGTACATATATATATAGTCCTCTATACTGACTGACTGGTGCTGTCCATGGTCCTCGTACATATAGTCCTCTATAATGACTGACTGGTGCTGTCCATGGTCCTCGTACATATATAGTCCTCTATACTGACTGACTGGTGCTGTCCATGGTCCTCGTACATATAGTCCTCTATACTGACTGACTGGTACTGTCCATGGTCCTCGTACATATAGTCCTCTATAATGACTGACTGGTGCTGTCCATGGTCCTCGTACATATATATATAGTCCTCTATACTGACTGACTGGTGCTGTCCATGGTCCTCGTACATATAGTCCTCTATACTGACTGACTGGTGCTGTCCATGGTCCTCGTACATATATATATAGTCCTCTATAATGACTGACTGGTGCTGTCCATGGTCCTCGTACATATATATATAGTCCTCTATAATGACTGACTGGTGCTGTCCATGGTCCTCGTACATATATATATAGTCCTCTATACTGACTGACTGGTGCTGTCCATGGTCCTCGTACATATATATATAGTCCTCTATAATGACTGACTGGTGCTGTCCATGGTCCTCGTACATATATATAGTCCTCTATACTGACTGACTGGTGCTGTCCATGGTCCTCGTACATATAGTCCTCTATACTGACTGACTGGTGCTGTCCATGGTCCTCGTACATATATATATAGTCCTCTATAATGACTGACTGGTGCTGTCCATGGTCCTCGTACATATAGTCCTCTATAATGACTGACTGGTGCTGTCTATGGTCCTCCTAGCCCTGAAGCAGAGTGTAGTCCCCACATTGGACCATGAGCGGCGGTATCCATGACTTGTATTACTTCTTCTTTGAGACCAGGATTATCTTACAATGATTGGTTGACGAGAACGAGGAGAAGTCTGATGACCGGGAGACTGATGACGGACAATATGTCTGACGGGAAGTATCTGCCCCACTAATAAAGTCCGCGCACGGCAGAGCTCTCCGTAGGGATGAGATTGGAGACGGACGCTTCGTTCTGGTGCTATATATATATATATATATATATATATATATATTCAGATCGCTGCGCTATTCCCAGCACTGCTACGCGGTATAGCGGCTACGCTCGGCCATGTTCTCTGGAGACGAAGATCCATCAACAGCCTCCATTAATTGGACTTCCCAGGCCCGGCGCAGCCCCATTAATTAGAACATAAAATGCTTGCGTCCCAGCGGCTGGACCGAGGCGATGGAGGAATCCAGGTAAGTTCATCTTCAGGGAAGGCCGAGCAGATCTCCCGGCGAGAGCGCTAATGATGAAGTGCGTCAGTCACCCCTCCCGCCAGAAATAGACCGCGCGTTCCCTCCCGCTGCTTCATTAGGCAATTTGCATTACAAATCTGGCATTTCTCTCATTTCAGGACCATTGGAGACCTGATAATCCTCTCGATTATTTAAGGGCCGGCTCCGCTCCAGCGGCTCGCCTCGCCGCTCGCACCGCCGCTCCCCTCGCTGTCTTCTACTTATTTTATCTCTCGTCTTCTTTCATATGCATTTACTGCACATGAAATGAGGGAAGCGCTGAACTTCACGGACGATTCTCTGCTCTTTTTATACGTCTGTGGTTATAGAAAGCTTATTATGTAGAAAACGACGTGAACTTATTACCTGTACTTTTTGCGCAAATGTTGGGAAATTGCATTGTGAGCTATTGCCTAGGTCATTCCACATAGTATCACTGACCGGGACTGTCCATTGGTGGAGGAATATGAAATAGTGACTGTCATGAGGAAATTGCTTGTCAGACAACTCCCTAATTTCTTTCCAGAAGTTGTTGGAGCTATGAACAGAGCTGCAGTGTAAAGCATGGTGGGCAGAGCAGCTTTCTGGGTCTCCAGTACGATCATAGGTAGTTTTCCGGCTAATCTAAACTCTAACTAATCTGGGGTTATTGATCATTGCTGAGTCTTAATAGAGTAGAGCTGCAGTTTAAAGTATAGCGGAGGAACGGATCAGCTGGCTGATGAGGCAGGCATCAGATGGATGTGTTATTCTGGGTAATTGCTATTTAGGCCATTTCCTCTGCTCACTGGTTTCTTTGTATTTCCAGGTGGGCCCTGCACAGATACAGCTCACGTCTCTCTAACCACACCAACCAAAAGATCCTGTGACACAGGTAAGGGCAGCCGCTCCGGGGGGTCGGGGGACGTGTTTCCTCTGCACGGCCATTTTTGTTCCGAGAAACCGAACACTGTGTTTTCAGAAAAACTCTGTATTGTAATCGGGGAGAGGATCCTGCGCAGCGACGCCCCCGCATGATATATAACCGGCGCGTCACGTGTACAGGGCTCGTCCAAAACACAGCGCTACGGCTGAATTCTGAGTCCCCAGGGCAGAGCGAAAATAGGGACAAGTTCAGACAGAAAAGTAACGTAAAATGGTACAGATCCACCAAACACCAGCCCTGTGTAATTACCTGCAGTCCTATGTAACACCACAGATAACACAGTGATAACTCTGAGTACAGATAATGTAGTAGATGTCACCTGCAGTCCTATGTAACACCACAGATAACACAGTGATAACTCTGAGTACAGATATTGTAGTAGTTGTCACCTGCAGTCCTATGTAACACCACAGATAACACAGTGATAACTCTCTGAGTACAGATAATGTAGTAGATGTCACCTGCAGTCCTATGTAACACCACAGATAACACAGTGATAACTCTCTGAGTACAGATAATGTAGTAGATGTCACCTGCAGTCCTATGTAACACCACAGATAACACAGTGATAACTCTCTGAGTACAGATAATGTAGTAGTTGTCACCTGCAGTCCTATGTAACACCACAGATAACACAGTGATAACTCTCTGAGTACAGATAATGTAGTAGATGTCACCTGCAGTCCTATGTAACACTACAGATAACACAGTGATAACTCTCTGAGTACAGATAATGTAGTAGATGTCACCTGCAGTCCTATGTAACACCACAGATAACACAGTGATAACTCTCTGAGTACAGATAATGTAGTAGATGTCACCTGCAGTCCTATGTAACACTACAGATAACACAGTGATAACTCTCTGAGTACAGATAATGTAGTAGATGTCACCTGCAGTCCTATGTAACACCACAGATAACACAGTGATAACTCTCTGAGTACAGATAATGTAGTAGATGTCACCTGCAGTCCTATGTAACACCACAGATAACACAGTGATAACTCTCTGAGTACAGATAATGTAGTAGATGTCACCTGCAGTCCTATGTAACACCACAGATAACACAGTGATAACTCTCTGAGTACAGATAATGTAGTAGATGTCACCTGCAGTCCTATGTAACACCACAGATAACACAGTGATAACTCTGAGTACAGATAATGTAGTAGATGTCAGACTTCCCGGGGTTGGCCATTTAGGGGTTAACCCTTCGCCCCCCATCTGCAGGCAGCGAGGTGATTGTAAATCTCAGTTATTACTCGGTTGGCGTCCAGCGGAGCGGAGCGGGCAGCAGCTGAAGCGTAGAGGCCGCAATACCTCTCATCAGCAGTTGTAAGTGGGGTGCCGGGGGGGGGGGGGGGCTGCGCAGGCGATGGCGCTGTCGAGTGATCTATGCTGATGAGGTTTTAGAGCCTCATCTCGCAGTATCATCCTCCTCATCAGCAGCATCAGCTTCTTCTTCCTGCCAGGATCGTGATCGGATGGAGAAACATCTGCATTAGAGAAGTGCTGAGAGCGAGGAGGCCCTGACAACACTGCCTGCGAGGACTGACACACCTGCTGACCCCCCCCTACACCCCTCACAGTTGACCTCTCGGGGCCTAACGCTGCTCAGTATGTGCTGTGTATGGCCGGGTGTAGTGCAGAGTCCCGTTATCTGGCAGTACCGCGCACCTCATACGTCTGTGCACTGCGCACGCTCAGGGCTCGCTGATTCATCGTCCCTTTATCCTCAGAGCGTTGCGCAGGTGCTTCAGATGTGCAGACTTAAGTCTTTATTAGACTGGCAAATTGTCGGACAGTTTATCCTGCGAAAGCTCGTCAGAGATGATCTGGCGGTGTAATACTACTGCCGATTACTGAGCAAACGCTCATGGGGCAGTCGGAATCTTTTAGCATATTTACAAATCCTTGTTTTCCGGTGGCAGATCGCACTGTATAATCAAGATCTGCTGCCGGCAAACAACCAGACAGCATGGGGACGAGCGATGACATCACGATCACTCCTCCCTATACTGAGGAGGAGAGCGCTGCATGTAATAGCTAAGGTCTCCTCCACTAACGAGCAGGCGATCGCCGGGAAGGAACCCTTACCTCCAGACAATCGCCTGCAGAATCGGACCGTGTAATGCAGTGATTTTCAACCAGTGTGCCTCCAGCTGTTGCAAAACTACAACTCCCATCATGCCCAGGCAGCCTACAGCTATCAGCCTACAGAAGGGCATGGTGGGAGTTGTAGTTTTGCAACAGCTGGAGGCACACTGGTTGAAAATCACTGGTGTAATGCACCCTTAATCTGGTCTGGAGGGCATGGGGTCATAGTCACATCCATGGATCCAGTTGGACCTGATGTGTGACTGGTGACAAGGTAGGCGGACTGTTGGCACATGTATGGTTTGGACTCTGGAGCAAAGGTCTGGGCCTTAAATCAGAGCGAAGGGTGTAATCTGTGCCAAGGAAACCTTCCTCAGTCTCCACCAACAAGAAGCCAAAGCAAGATGGATCCCTGAAGAATCCATTACTTGAGACCTGTACTCTCTGCAGCATCATCGTCCTGCTCATAGCTTCTCATTAACAAGACGTCTTCACCTACAGAACAGATGATTATGTTATGATGTCACTATATGGGGCGGGTGACAATCCCCGCAGATCAGGGGGTCTCCAGCCCTTGCTTTTTCTCCAGTCTCGGGTTTGACCTAAGCAGGAACGGAGCCTCCTGAGAAGATGTGAAGACCAGCGATGGATTCAGTATTTATAATGTTCAGAACCGTGATCCCGCAACGCTTCCCATGGACGGTCTGGGGCGGGTTATAGGTACAGTTATGGGGGTCTTCCTGTTCGGTATTAATGGAGTGTTCTGAGATTTTTATACTGATGACCGTTCTTCTGGACCTTGTACGGTGCTGTGCTTGGTGAGCTTTAGAGCAGACCACGGTGCTCACAGGAACTCCGGTGTCGGACCCCCACCAATCAGATACTGATGACCTATCATCAGTATTTGAAGAAGAACTCCCGCAAAAAAATGTATTCTCTGACCTGTTAGAAAGGTGCATGATGTAATCTGTAGTGAATGCAATCTTCTCGTCAGAGACTGTATTTGTGAGTTATCCCCTCTCTTCTTATTGTAGCTGGGTCATGTGACCAACTCCCTGACCTCCAACTGACCCAGGACAGGAAGCCAGTCACTGCTCTATTCATTCCTATGAGACTGAAAGTGAGGCTCCCATAGGAATACATAGAGAAATAGACTTCCTGTCCACACATAAGATGCTGTGTTATCTGGTGAGTCTGATTGCTGGTCACATGACACAGATGAGAAACATCAGGCAGATATAACTCACAAATACAGACACTGGTAAGAAAATGACATTCACTACAGATTACATCATGTACACTTCTAGCAGGACATGGAACAAAAACTTTTTGCGGGAGTTCTTCTTTAAGTCTTGGTAAACCCTTTTAAGGCATGTAGGTCCTCGGTCAGGACTGTTGGTTGTTAGTCACCACTTTTTGCTCTGGTCCAGTAGACCTACCCAGGGGTAGACTGGAAACTTAGTGTGGCCCTGGGGAAAAAGTAATAGTGGCCCCATGTTGTAGGAGAGCCCAAATTGACAGAAGGTGGGGAAACACAAGCAGGTCGGACGACAGAAGTGGCGGGGCCAGCAATACCATAGTACAGCACAAGATACCATCCCAAGTACCTGATGCTCCTAGTATTAATGCTGAGAGCATCATATCGTTATGGACGTGGCCAGAGGACGTGGCCCACCCCTTTAGGGTCTATGTCCAGTCCACCCCTGGAGCTACCCCTGGTCATCTACAAGAGCTGCACCCTGATGGCATGTCTAGAGACCCACATCCCGTATCTTCACTGAATCTAGACGTTCTCCGCTCTACCGCAAGGACTGAGCGTTATTACCCGCCACCACACAGCGGCACGTGGAGATTATACCTCACGTGGTTCCCCATAGAAGTCAATGGGGGGTGGTAGTAAAGGCACAACAATAAGCACCGAGTGTGAAGACGGGATTCTTCTGCGGGTTCCTGATCTCTGAACCTTCATTGACTCTCAGCGGTAAACGTTCGGCAGCTTTCCAACAGTCACACGAAGCCGAGACTCGCGGGGATCCCGTCGCTCTGACTTCCAAGAAGCTCGTTTCATCCCCGGGGAGAAAATCACTAATTACTCGCAAATCGTCTTCCCACTTGTGAGGCTTCCAGATCTGTGCTGTCACCAGCTGGGAGGCACGAGGCACAGGCATCCGAGGTCTCAGCGGCTGAACACTAGAAGACAGGAGGCCGAGACCTCTGCACCGCCGGGAGTCGTCAGATTAATGCACTGGCAGGGAATTGCCGGAGGGCAGCGGATCAGAGAGAGAGATTGATGTAATAACCTGTTACGCCGCTCGTCCTCTGCACCTGCTCAGGATGTATTCACACACTGCAGAAATTACGGCTGCTGCGGGGGTCCTCGCCCCACACCTCCAGTCACCTGATGGGGCAGTAATACAGTATCTGCTGAACTGGACACCCCCTCCCATCCCAGTGCCTAATCCTTAGGGTTTACAGTGTGGAGGGCGGTACGATGACCTCCGCCGGCCCGGACTGTAATACATCACTAGATTAGACGGAGCAGAATCTGGGTCTCCTCTATTACATCCCCTCGTGTCTGATCTCCGCTCTTTTTCATCTCAGTAACATGTGGGGATTCTGATCACACTACAAAACGTACCGCCATAGAAACCATTTACCATCCAGATATCAAACAGCAGCGCGAACACACAGGCGAGCCGCTGAATGTTAACTACCCGCACCCCCTGCACTTGTGCGCTATAGGTGGAGAGGAGGCGGAGTCATAACAGTTCACATCGACCGCTGCAGCCTTTATTACTACATATATCTCTGCATCTTCTAGATCAGTGGTCCCCAACAACCGGTCCGCGGCCCAAGACCGGGCCCTGGATGGATGTTTGCCGGGCCGCAGCAGTCAGGGCCCTGGTCACCAGTAGGAGGCGGCAGGGGACATTGTGGAAGCGCTCATCTCCATAGTCATCTGTATTACCATCTCCATAGTCATCTGTATTACCATCCTGAGGACGGCAATACAGAAGCCTGTACTGCGGGGCAGAGGAGGGAGAGGCGTCTTCCCTGCCAGTTCCTCTGATAGGCTGCAGGCCTAGTGCTTGTAGCCTATCAGAGGCCGGCTCAAGTGGCGAGATGACGACATCACCGCCTGAGCCGTACAGTGCGGGACACAGGAAGAGGCCTGCATCGCATCGCTGCCGGCTCCATGGAGGTAAGTATGTCTTTATTTTATTTATTTTGTACATTACAGGAGAGGAGCGCCGTGCGAGCACTTCTTACTGGCACTGTGGGGGCATCTATGGGGGCACTTCTTACTGGTACATTATTGGGGACACTTCTTACTGGCACTGTGGGGGCATCTATGGGGGCACTTCTTACTGGTACATTATTGGGGACACTTCTTATTGGTACATTATTGGGGACACTTGTTACTGGTACATTATTGGGGACACTTCTTACTGGTACATTATTGGGGACACTTCTTATTGGTACATTATTGGGGACACTTGTTACTGGTACATTATTGGGGACACTTCTTACTGGTACATTATTGGGGACACTTCTTATTGGTACATTATTGGGGACACTTGTTACTGGTACATTATTGGGGACACTTCTTACTGGTACATTATTGGGGACACTTCTTATTGGGGGGCACTTATTATTAGTACATTATTGGGGGCACTTATTATTGGGGGCACTTATTATTAGTACATTATTGGGGGCACTTATTATTAGTACATTATTGGGGGCACTTATTATTAGTACATTATTGGGGGCACTTCTTATTGGGGGCACTTCTTATTGGTACATTATTGGGGACACTTCTTATTGGGGGCACTTATTATTAGTACATTATTGGGGGCACTTATTATTGGGGGCACTTATTATTAGTACATTATTGGGGGCACTTATTATTAGTACATTATTGGGGGCACTTATTATTAGTACATTATTGGGGGCACTTCTTATTGGGGACACTTCTTATTGGGGGCACTTCTTATTGGGGGCACTTCTTATTGGGGGCACTTATTATTAGTACATTATTGGGGACACTTCTTATTGGGGACACTTCTTATTGGGGACACTTCTTATTGGGGACACTTCTTATTGGGGACATTTATTATTGGGGACACTTCTTACTGGCAGATTATTGGGGGCCTCTATGGGGGCATCTACTAAGGCCACAAAGAAGGGGTATTTTCTATGGGGGCTCTGTATAGGGGCAATTTGTTATATTTATATATTTTAATAAGCAGCTTTTGTGAATCAGTCGGCGCCGACAGAGATGACGTCTTGATGTCCGAGAATTGTCTAACATGAAGGAGAATCTACAACTCATTGTCAAGTTGTCGGGGGCGGATGCGGTGACTTTAGTGGGGGATTTGCTGTGGTCCAGATATGAAGGAAGTCTTCGTATGTTCATCTCTACGGTGGAGAAATACTGGAAGCTGAGGAGCTCCTGACCCTCCTTCCTTCATGTGACCCTCACCTTCCTGGTTTCTTCTCATTATCTGCCTTGGCCTCCGTACATTGACGGGTTTTGTTTCTAAAATCTCAAAACCTCTTTACTGAGTCCCCTTAACGGCTTCATCTACATTCCGGTCTCCACTTGTCTCGAATGCTCCTTGGTGGAGGTTATAAGTTTGCGGTTCAGTCCCGGTTCACCTCGGGCCGATTTCTGGGATGACACAGATTTCCTCTGACTTCTCATTCGGTATTCCGGACCTGTTCCTGTACACAAGACGCGGATCCCATCGGAGAAGGAGGAACACGTAGGTCCAAAGGCAGATAAACGGAGCTGAGCGGCGGCAGAAGAGCTGGAGAAGAGTGAAATAACAATTCCCATCATCCGTCCCGTGCGTGAAGATTGACACAAATCTCCTGGTTCCTGCTTTTCCTGGGTGAGCCGTCATGTGGAGGTTGAGCTTCGTTCGGCTCCATCATCGCCCTCTTGGATCGTTATTTCATCTTGAGCTCTCGCTGCTCAGCGTGGTCAGGAAGAGCCGGATGCACCGGATTCTGTCTGCATCTGAATTTTGTTTGCACGTTTCCCGTAAACTCTTGTTTTATTTCGCTCCTAATTGACGATATTTAAGCCGCGTGTATTCAGAGCGTCTGTGTCCACATAATCCGCTCACCCAGCGTGGGCGTCTGTACCAGAACACCGCAGACTCGAAATCCGAAGGTGGAAGGACTGAAAAATGAGGCCAATAGAGTTCCTCCCACCAAGTCTCACAGGGGTCCCGGAAGCTGAGCTATGAGGCGCTGTTTGCATGGTTCTCACTATGGACTGGTCCCAGGGCTGCCTCCAGCATGGAGAAGACGAGGCGGTCACCAATAAGGAACTTCCTGGCAGAATTTTCTAGATTTGGTGTCGATGAACTGAGGTTCTTGGTGAGATTAGATTGAGATTCCTTGGGGTTAGCGATGATGTGATAAGATGTCCTGGGAGAGATGGATCGGGCATGTTCAGTTTCAACACCCAATCCTTGACCCTGTTTTCTGGGGAGATAAGACACCGCCAGAAGAGCTGGAGGAGGACAGAGGAGTCTGGAGGGTGTCGGAGGGACTTAAGATGGGGGAGAGTTAGCCTGGAGGGGGCAGTCCGAAGGAGGGGAGAGAGTGGTCTGGAGGGAGAGAGAGGAGCCTGGAGGGGGCAGGAGGAGGAGAGAGATACAGGAGCCTGGAGGGGGCAGTCCGAAGGAGGGCAGAGAGTAGTCTGGAGGGAGAGAGAGGAGCCTGGAGGGGGGCAGTCCGAAGGAGGGGAGAGAGTGGTCTGGAGGGAGAGACAGGAGCCTGGAGGAGGCAGTCTGAAGGAGGGGAGAGAGTGGTCTGGAGGGGCAGTCCGAAGGAGGGGAGAGAGTGGTCTGGAGGGGGCAGTCCGAAGGAGGGGAGAGAGTGGTCTGGAGGGAGAGAGAGGAGCCTGGAGGAGGCAGTCTGAAGGAGGGGAGACAGTGGTCTGGAGGGAGAGACAGGAGCCTGGAGGAGGCAGTCTGAAGGAGGGGAGACAGTGGTCTGGAGGGAGAGAGAGGAGCCTGGAGGAGGCAGTCTGAAGGAGGGGAGACAGTGGTCTGGAGGGAGAGAGGAGCCTGGAGGGGGCAGGAGGAGGAGAGAGAGACAGGAGCCTGGAGGGGGCAGGAGGAGGAGAGGGAGACAGGAGCCTGGAGGGGGCAGTCCGAAGGAGGGGAGAGAGTGGTCTGGAGGGAGAGAGAGGAGCCTGGAGGAGGCAGTCTGAAGGAGGGGAGACAGTGGTCTGGAGGTAGAGAAAGGAGCCTGGAGGAGGCAGTCTGAAGGAGGGGAGACAGTGGTCTGGAGGGAGAGACAGGAGCCTGGAGGAAGCAGTCTGAAGGAGGGGAGACAGTGGTCTGGAGGGAGAGACAGGAGCCTGGAGGAGGCAGTCTGAAGGAGGGGAGACAGTGGTCTGGAGGGAGAGACAGGAGCCTGGAGGGGCAGTCTGAAGGAGGGGAGAGAGTGGTCTGGAGGGAGAGACAGGAGCCTGGAGGAGGCAGTCTGAAGGAGGGGAGACAGTGGTCTGGAGGGGGCAGTCCGAAGGAGGGGAGACAGTGGTCTGGAGGGAGAGAGGAGCCTGGAGGGGGCAGTCCGAAGGAGGGGTGAAAGTGGTCTGGAGGGAGAGAGGAGCCTGGAGGGGGCAGGAGGAGGGGCAGAGGGGTTTGTACAGCGCTGTGGAATATGTGTTTGCAGTATCCGTGGCGGTAGATAAATATATTCTGGATATAAGATGATGGATAGAATGTAGATGAGATATAAATATCCTCTGTAACCGTCTCCTGAGCTGCTAATCATCCGTCCGCTTCGTGAGGTTCTGCGCGGCCTTGTGGCGCGGTTCACACGGTAGCTTGTTAGGGCCTGGACCTCCTGATCTCCATGACCGTGGTCTCTTTTGATGTGACGCGTTGTATTTTCTTGGAAAAACATAATTAGATTAGTTTTGGGGTCAGTAGGCTCTTGACTCCTCACAGCAGCATCTCAAGCGCTTCCTCTCCAGACGTCTCATCCCGTTAATGAGTCTGCTTTGAATACTGATGCCTCGATTTGCCAGGTAGCTGCAACTTTCAAGACGTGGAGCTATTAATCACGGACTACTGGAACCGCTACCTCCTACCTCGGGGGACAAGGGTCTCTCCCCGGCGTCCCCAGGATCCTCCATGTTCTCCATAGTTCATAAGGCTAAAAAAAAAAATACTTAACATTTGTTGATGAAAAACTTTTGACGTTTGCCTCACCTAATTTTAAAGAAAAGGTCTGGAAACACAGTACACGTGTCCCGATTATCGTACACGGGTCACTCTCTCCGAGCAGCAGATCTCTTGCTTGTTTCTCACTAATTATGATGGAGGCGTCTGCCGCGTCTTACACCTGAAGCTGGTTCTGTCATCAGCTTGCTTAGTCTGCTGTTTGCTGGGTTTGATTAGTATGCCTTTAAATCCCTTTAGTTTCTGTGCCTCTTTGCCGGGTATAGTGGATGCTCTGTGCCGTTGTCTTGAATCCTTTTCCATTAGGTCAGGTTCTGTAGTCTTGCCTCATAGATCCACCTGATTACATACAGCACAGGACAGATCCTGTACCTCTATGTGGAGCTTACCCTGAAGTAATGACCATTTCAACAAGAAACCTTCGCCAGGGTTACAGCATGTGCATGCTCAGCTGAGCATGCATGTGTATGGGTGGATCGGGAGAGATAGCTGTTGGCCGAACCTGATCTCCTTTGTGTAACTGAGAACCGAATCCGTGAATCTTCCCAGGAGAGGCCAAGATTACCTCAAGGTCCCAGAGACATCCCAGCCAGTGGCTGAAAATCCGACTGGATCAAAGCCAGTAGTTACAGGAACAAAAAAGTGCTCTGATACACTGTAACGAACCTTGCACCTATATGAGCTGGATGTAATCAAGACAAGATTTGAATGTAACCAAAAATAAATGTAAAATAAAATCTATTCATTTACAGCAAGCAGAGATCTTGAACATGGTGAGAAACTGAAACCCGGTCTATTATAAGATTGTAGCCTCTGCGGCTCCTGTGGGGTCCGGGCAGGGGTAAGGGGGCAGCTGTCGAGGACTTGCCCGGACCGCCCGCCACCACAGCCGGTTCTTACTCGGGAATATCTCCGTATATCTGAGGGGCATAATAAATTTTGCTCCAGTCCCCAAGACGCCATCAGCGCAGCTCGCAGGCGACAGGTGCACGCCGTCTTTCAAAGCCGCCAGAATGTTCTTATGTTTTACAAATGAGAAATAAAACTAGTATCAGCACCTCTGGCGTCGCCGCTCCCGGCTCTGCTTGATGGTGAGAGGAATAGCCTTGGAACGCGGGCGTATCGGTGCGGGGGCACGCCTGGGCTCGGGCTACGTGGATTTACATTATATTGCTCTCAGACACAGGAGTGTGCGGTGTATCACACAATCTCCCGCACTTTCATCCTCACCGCAGCCGCCACACCACACTGTGCTTCTCGGTTTACGCGCAGCGACAGCTGCGCGAAAGAGTCGTCCTCTGATTACTGACACGAGGCCGGCGACAGAGACAGATAATAGAGGTGCAGACTGATCAGATCCCCAGGGATGTATATGTCATGTGAAACAGTAGTCTGGACACGACCCACAGCACATGTACTGGTTGTGCTGGCTCCCAGTCCCTCACATGAAGAAGCTGCAGGAAATATCTATATATACTAGCTGATTCCTGGAAAGCTGGCTCAGCAATTTGGCTGCCATCGATCTCACACTATACTGCAACACGTGCACACTTGTCCATCATTCCCATTCCAAGGGCCCCCACTGCAATCCATCTTTCCCATAAGCCAAGTACAATACAGGTTTCCTTTATATGATGCTTGGGGGCCCTGATGTCCCTGACAGACATCTGGGGCGAGGGGCACTAGGACCCGCCCTCACACCTGAAACCAGGGCACTAGATCCGCCCTCACACCTGAGACCAGGGGCACTAGAGCCCGCCCCACACCTCAGACTGGGCACTAGACCCGCCCCCACACCTCAGACTTGGGGCACTAGACCCGCCCACCCTGAGACCGTTCTGGTCC
>ONZH01002387.1:0-74594 GCA_900303285.1 Rhinella marina | reverse complement strand
CCTCCAGACGCAGAGGATGTCCCCTCGTCACAGTCACAGTCCTGGGGATAAATAGATGATGGGAGAGATCTCTGTACTGACCCCTGATATATTTATACATAGTTATTAGATCTCCCCTCAGTCGTCTTTTTTCTAAAGTGAATAACCCTAATTTTGATAATCTTTCTGGGTACTGTAGTCCACCCATTCCAGTTATTACTTTAGTTTCCCTCCTCTGAACCCTCTCCAGCTCTGCTATGTCTGCCTTGTTCACAGGAGCCCAGAACTGTACACAGTACTCCATGTGTGGTCTGACTAGTGATTTGTAAAGTGGCAGGACTATGTTCTCATCACGGGCATCTATGCCTCTTTTGATGCAACCCATTATCTTATTGGCCTTGGCAGCAGCTGTCTGACACTGGTTTCTAAAGCTTAGTTTGCTGTTCACTAAAATTCCTAGGTCCTTTTCCATGTCAGAGTTACCCAATATTTTACCATTTAGTATGTACTGGTGACTTGCATTATTCCTTCCCATATGCATAACCTTACATTTGTCAGTGTTAAACCTCATCTGCCACTTCTCTGCCCAAGCCTCCAGTCTATCCAGATCCATCTGTAACAGTGCACTGTCCTCTTCTGTGTTAATTACTTTACACAGTTTAGTGTCATCTGCAAAAATTGATTCATAAATATTAATATATTATATATTAATAAATATATTGAAGAGAATAGGGCCCAATACTGACCCCTGTGGTACCCCACTAGTTACAGTGACCCAATCTGAATATGTGCCGTTAATAACCACCCTCTGTTTTCTATCACTGAGCCAGTTACTTACCCACATACAGACATTTTCTCCCAGGCCAAGCATTCTCATTTTATATACTAACCTTTTATGTGGTACCGTGTCAAATGCTTTGGAGAAGTCCAGATATACGACATCCATTGATTCCCCGCGGTCCAGTCTAGAACTTACCTCCTCATAGAAACTGATTAAATTGGTTTGACATGACCGATCCCTCATGAAGCCATGTTGATATGGAGTTATTTGCTTATTTTCATTGAGGTACTCCAAGATAGCATCTCTTAGAAAACCCTCAAACAGTTTACCCATGACAGATGTTAAACTTACCGGCCTATATTTCCCGGGCTCTGTTTTTAGACCCTTTTTGAATCACATTCCCTTGTCTCCACTGTGCAGATTTGTTTTTTTTCGTGTAGTTACATCTATCTATTATCTATCTATCTATCTCCTATCTATCTATCTATCTATCTATCTATCTATCTATCTATCTATCTATCTATCATTGCAAAAAACGGACAGCACCTCCTACTGGTGAGAGTCAGGTGCAAGCTACCTGCTGGCTAATTAAATATTAATCAAAAAATGGCAGCAGCACTAGATAAGCCATGACACATAAAATGAACATGAAATGAACATATGAAAAGGTAAAAAAGCATAACTGCTATGTAGTATATAAAGTGGAAGCTCTTAGCGCATATAAATGATCATAAATATGTCGGGCTCATCCACCAACGATCAAGGTGGCTTCCAATCGGATGAGTCCTACTCTAACACTGACCTGCATACTACACAAACCGGCAGGCCCAGGGGCGGACATACCGCGGTGCAGCCGGTTCGGCTGCACCGGGGCCCGGGACCGGAGGGGGGCCCTTTCTTCCCGGCGGCAGGTAGAGATGTGAGCGCTTCCATTTTGGAAGCGCTCATCTCTATATTCATCTGTATCGCCGTCCTTAGGACGGCGATACAGATGGATAATGCGGGGCAAGGGAGGGAGAGGCGTGTCCCTTCCCCGTTCCTCTGATAGGCTGCAGGCGCTAGGCCTGTAGCCTATCAGAGGCCGGCACAGGCGGCGCGATGACGTCATCGCGCCGCCTGAGCCGTACAGCGCGGGACACAGGCCGGAAGAGGCCTGCATCGCGTCGCTGACAGAGGCAAGGAGGTAAGTATAACTGTTAATTTTTTTTTATTTAAGTTGGCACTCAGTGGGGGCACTATGGGGGAGGAGCACTATGGAGGAGAGGCACTATGGGGGCCACTTTGGAGGGGGAGCACAATGGAGAAGGAACACTATGGGGGCCACTATGGAGGAGGAGCACTATGGAGGAGGAGCACTATGGGGGCCACTATGGAGGAGGAGCACTATGGGGGGCCACTATGGAGAAGGAAAACTATGGGGGCTACTATGGAGGAGGAGCACTATGGGGGGCCACTATGGAGGAGGAGCACTATGGGGGGCCACTATGGAGAAGGAACACTATGGGGCTACTATGGAGGAGGAGCACTATGGGGGGCCACTATGGAGGGGGAGCACTATGGGGGGCCACTATGGAGGGGAGCACTATGGGGGGCCACTATGGAGAAGGAACACTATGGGGGCTACTATGGAGGAGGAGCACTATGGGGGGCCACTATGGAGGAGGAGCACTATGGAGGGGGAGCACTATGGGGGGCCACTATGGAGGGGGAGCACTATGGAGGGGGAGCACTATGGGGGCCACTATGGAGAGGGAGCACTATGGGGGGCCACTATGGAGAAAGAACACTATGGGGGCTACTATGGAGGAGGAGCACTATGGGGGGCCACTATGGAGGGGGAGCACTAGGGGGGCCACTATGGAGGGGGAGCACTATGGGGGCCTTGGGGGGAGCACTATGGGGGGCACTGGGGGCCACTATGGAGGAGGAGCCACTATGGGGGGCCACTATGGGGGAGCATTAGGAGGGAGCACTATGGGGGGCCACTATGGAGGAGGAGCACTATGGGGGGCCACTATGGAGGAGGAGCACTATGGGGGGCCACTATGGAGGAGGAGCACTATGGGGGGCCACTATGGAGGGGGAGCATTATGGGGGGCACTCTGGGAGGAGGAGGACGACTATGGGGGGCCCTATATATATACTGGCACTATGGAGGGCGAGGATCACTATGGGGGCCCTATCTTATATTTCTGGCAGACATGGGGCACTATGGAGAAGGGGGGAGAGGAGCACTATTGGGGTCATTGTATAGGGGCACTAAGAGGGTTTTTTGGGGTACATAGTAGGGGGCATTGGCACATTATGAGGGCACTATGGGGACATTGGCTGGCCGGGGCACTAATTATTTCTATTGTTGGGACTATTACTATCAGCTTAGCACAGTTATTTTGGGGAACATTTTGGTTATAATTTAGTGTCAGGGACACTTTCCTGGGTGCAGTTATTTTAATTACTGAAGGCGGTAGTATTTGAGGGGGACTGTTTCTGCAGTATAGTTTTGGGGAGCACAGCGGGCACAGTATTGGGGAGTGGCAGGATGAGGAGTTCAAGAAGGTGGAAGAATGATAGAAAAGTAGGAATCTAAGATGTCTATTTGTCAAACTCCACAGAGAGAAGAGATGGCTGGAAGAAATCATCATGGCAGTCTGGTCTGAAAGGAAAAGATGAGGAAAGAGAACATCTACATCTAAGAAGACGTCACTGGATGTAGGAGGTATGTGGACCTGTATTAGGCTACTTTCACATCTGAGTTGGTGATTCTGGCAGGCTGGTCCAGCAGAGAACAGCCTTCTGGAATTCACCGGCTCTGGCACTGCTGGATGCAGACAGAATGCCCGCCGGCCCCATTAACTATAATGGGGTCAGGCAGAGATCCGGCCACAATCTGGCAAAAATGCAGAGAATCAGCAGGACACAAACCTCTGCATGACTGAGTCTGTGTCCGGCCAATTTCTTGCATTCTCTGCCAAATCAGGTGGCCGGAGCGTAGTGCTGCAGGTGTGAAAGTAGCCTTACCCTGTATGTTTTGTATTGCTGTATGTAATGTTAGGACACCATAGGTTAGGTCGAGAATTTGGTTTGGGAACGGCGGGGGGGGGGCCCAAACACATTCCTTGCACAAGGGCCCTCTGCTGTCTGTGTCTGCCCCTGGGCAGGCCCATATCAGGAGAACACCATACCTGGTCAGAAGCTGCACCAGTGTGAACAGGAGTGCTAAATTCCCAGAGGAGGCCAATCCTCCTCTATATATACATAATTGCAAAAAACGGACAGCACCTCCTACGGACAGCACCTCCTTTTTGATTAATATCTATCTATCTATCTATCTATCTATCTATCTATCTATCTATCGTGATGATGTGTATAGTAAAGTGCAAGGTAGATGTGTGGTGGGGTGTGTTTCTCACCCAGTTGTTCAGTTTAGCTGGGTGAGATAACTGAAATCCTGAAGTGGTGCTGCTTCAGCAAGGTATGGCTTGCTGGAGATTTTGTTTAAAGTGACATGGGCCGGATTTCTTGGACTGGGCGACAGGTTGGTAGTGGGACTCTTCCATTCCACACCCCTAGTCCACTACCGAGATTACTTTGAACCTGCGGTGATCGTGGGTGAGACTTGCTTTAACCTTTCAACCCCGGGCCAGTTTTCACCTTCCTGCCCAGGCCATTTTTTGCAAATCTGACATGTGTCATTTTATGTGGTAATAACTTTGGAACGCTTTTACTTATCCAGGCCATTCTGAGATTGTTATCTAGTGACACATTGTACTTCATGACAGTGGTAAATTTGAGTCTATATATTTTTCCTAAAAATCCCAAATTTACCAAAGGCTTCTTTCACACAAACATTGTGTTTTGCGGGCCACAAATTGCGGATCCGCAAAACACTGTTACCGACCCATGTGCTTTTGGCAATTTGCGGACCGCACATGCGGGGGATATCATAAAAATGCCTATTCTTGTCCACAATTGCTGACAAGAATAGGACATGTTCTATTCTTTTTCCGGGGCCGTGGCACAGAGCAACGGATGCGGACAGCACATGTGAAAGAAGCCTAAACCTCAATATTCATTACTCTGATTCTGCAGTTTACAGAAATACCCCATATGTGGTGGTAAACGTCTCTATGGGTTTGTGGCAGTGGTCAGAAGGAAAGGAGCGCCATAAGGATTTTGGAGGCAGATTTTGCTAGAATGGTTTTTAGGCACTATTTTGTATTTTAAGAAGCTCTGACGTACCCCTACAGTGGAAACCCCGAAAAAGTGACCCCATTTTGGAAACTACACCCTTCAAAGAATATATGAAGTGACCCCCTAAATGTTTTGCGGAATTTGAAAACACTTGGCTGTGAAAATGAAAAGTTTCATTTCTACCAATAAAATGTTTCTTTAGCACCAAATTTTTCATTTTCACAAGGGGTAACAGGAGAAAAGCACCCCCTAATTTGTTCCCCATTTTCTCCTGAATATGGTAACACTCCATATGTGGTGGTAAACTGCTGTGGGGGTACATGGCAGGACTCAGAAGGAGAGCCATATGGATTTTGCAGCACAGATTTTGATGGATTGGTTTGCAGGTGCCATTGATTTTTATTTTTGAGTTATTGTCTTATGTGTGGGTTTATTTTTTGAGGGATGAGGTGACCTTTTCATTGGTGCCATTTTAGGGTACATAAGAATTTTTGATGGCTTGGTATTACACTTTTTGTGAGGGAAGGTGACCAAAAAATGGCTGTTTTGGCACTGTTTTTTGGTTTGTTTTTTTTACTGCGTTCACCTGGCAGGGTGGATCATGTGCTATTCTTATAGAGCCGGTCGATACAAGGTTACCAGTCTCCCTGGGTGTACAGGCAGCACAATGTGGATCGATAAGTGCGCTTTTCTGCGAGCGATGTGGCGTCCCATGTGGGTGCCCGCTCTGCTTGTGAATGAAAGCTGCCAGGAAGACAAAGGTGATGTGCTGTTAATACAGCGTAATAGAGGTCCCAGAGCTCTGTACAGTGTGATAGTACTGTTAGTAATTATTGCTCAAATAATATATATTTTATATATATACAGTCATGGCCAAAAGTTTTGAGAATGATACAAATACTAATTTTTACAAAGTCTACTGCTTCAGTTTTTATAATGGCAATTTGCATATACTCCAGAATGTTATAAAGAGTGATCAGCTTAACAGCAATTACTTGCAAAGTCAATATTTGCCCAGAAAATGAACTTTATCCCCCAAAGCACATTTCAACATCATTGCAGCCCTGCCTTAAAAGGACCAGCTAACATCGTTTCAGTGATTGCTCCATTAACACAGGTGTGGGTGTTGATGAGGACAGGGCTGGAGATCAATCTGTAATGATTAAGTAAGAATGACACCACTGGACACTTTAAAAGGAGGCTGGTGCTTGGCATCATTGTTTCTCTTCTGTTAACCATGGTTATCTCTAAAGAAACACGTGCAGTCATCATTGCACTGCACAAAAATGGCCTAACAGGGAAGAGTATCACAGCTAGAAAGATTGCACCTCAGTCAACAATCTATCGCATCATCAAGAACTTCAAGGAGAGAGGTTCCATTGTTGCCAAAAAGGCTCCAGGGCGCCCAAGAAAGACCAGCAAGCGCCAGGACCGTCTCTTAAAAGTGTTTCAGCTGCGGGATCGGGCTACCAGCAGTGCAGAGCTTGCTCAGGAATGGCAGCAGGCAGGTGTGAGTGCATCTGCACGCACTGTGAGGAGGAGACTCTTGGAGCAAGGCCTGGTCTCAAGGAGGGCAGCAAAGAAGCCACTTCTCTCCAGAAAAAACATCAGGGACAGACTGATATTCTGAAAAAGGTACAGGGAGTGGACTGCTAAGGACTGGGGTAAAGTCATTTTCTCTGATGAATCTCCTTTTCGATTGTTTGGGACATCTGGAAAACAGCTTATTCGGAGAAGACGAGGTGAGCGCTACCACCAGTCTTGTCTCATGTCAATTGTAAAGCATCCTGAAACCATTCATGTGTGGGGTTGCTTCTCAGCCAAGGGAATCGGCTTTCTCACAGTCTTGCCTAAAAACACAGCCATGAATAAAGAATGGTACCAGAATGTCCTCCGAGAGCAACTTCTCCCAACCGTCCAAGAGCAGTTTGGCGATCAACAATGCCTTTTCCAGCATGATGGAGCACCTTGCCATAAAGCAAAGGTGATAACTAAATGGCTCAGGGAACAAAACATAGAGATTTTGGGTCCATGGCCTGGAAACTCCCCAGATCTTAATCCCATTGAGAACTTGTGGTCAATCATCAAGAGACGGGTGGACAAACAAAAACCTACAAATTCTGACAAAATGCAAGCATTGATTGTGCAAGAATGGACTGCTATCAGTCAGGATTTGGTCCAGAAGTTGATTGAGAGCATGCCAGGGAGAATTGCAGAGGTCCTGAAGAAGAAGGGTCAACACTGCAAATATTGACTTGCTGCATTAACTCATTCTAACTGTCAATATAAGCTTTTGTTACTCATAATATGATTGCAATTATATTTCTGTATGTGATAAAAACATCTGACAAACACACATAAAAACCAGAGGGCAGCAGATCATGTGAAAATATAATATTTGTGTCATTCTCAAAACTTTTGGCCATGACTGTATATATATATATATATATCAATTTTAGTTAGGTAGCGTTAGTGTGGATTTTTGCACGAACACAACATCTTTATGCGTGCATCCTGCACCTGTAATTTATTTTCATACTTTCTTTCTACTCCTTTCAAATTTATTACAAGCCCCTTCACGTGTGAAAACACAACACACACCCCTCACACTAAATAAAGGTTTACACATTTCACACGTCACACCCCAATCTAAAAATGGCCCGTTCGTCCCTAAAAAATCCCAAAATAAAAATGGCCCGTTCATCCCAATGAGTGCACTCAACTGAAGAGGCATACGCCATCCTTGCCTCCGATACTGAGTCTGCCAGTGAGGGAGACGGATGCCACTTTCCTCTACTCATCTACCCCCTCATCATCATCATCATCATCATCATCATCTGGAGATGAGGTATCTTCAAGAAGATCAGCAGAGGCAGTCCTCCAGTATAAACCCTTATGGACCCCACCCCCTGGGGATTAGACATTTTCTACCAGACTCCAATTTACAGTCACGCATATTCATGTCCCTAACTGTCAGAGGTACTGAGGCATGCGGCACCGTGCTCAAAAATTAGAGAGGCCTCCCAATATCCCTGGTAGGGCAACTACTGAGAAAGGGTGAAAGCAGGACTCTCCTCCATGAGAACATCCTGGTGGTTAAAGAGGACCTGTCACCACTCCTGACATGCCTGTTTTAATAGCTTCATGCGTTCCCCATGTAATAACAATTCTGGAGCATCTATTCTTATGTCTCTATGTTGTGCCATTCCTTTATTATTTCCACTAGAAGTTGTGAATGAATTGCTAGCAGTCTGCAGTAAGGGTACAGAGGGGAGGTAACCAGTTGGGGGTGTGTACCTGCACAGACTGAACATGGCAGCACTGATTGGATAGAGTGAGTCTGTGCAGGTACACCCCCCCAACTTGTTACCTCCCCTCTGTACCCTTACTGCAGACTGCTAGCAATTCATTCATAACTTCTAGTAGAAATAATAAAGGAATGGCAGAACATAGAGACATGAGAATAGATGTTCCAGAATTGATGGTACATGGGGAATGTGTGTGGCTATAAAAACAGGCATGTCAGGAGAGGTGAAAGGTCCTCTTTAAGTACAAAGACAAGAGGGATGTCCTTTTACTGACCACCATTCACACTAACACCAGCTCCCCTGCCGCTGTACGTGGTACCACTACCACTGTCCCCAATACAGTTTGTATCCTGGACTACAACAGGCACATACTATAGAAGGGGTGGATCTTTCAGATCAACTTCTGAAGCCCTACAGTGCCACACGAAAAACGAAAGTGTGGTACAAAAAGATGGCCATACACATTGTACAGATGGCAATGTACAATGCGTATGTGCAATTGCAATCTGCAGGCCACACAGGAACTTTCCTTCAGTTCCAAGAGGTGGTTATCAATGCCCTAATTTTTTAAATCCAGGCCGGGGAGGGTCCCAGTATTCAGGTCAAGTCCCCCAGTCAACAAGGAAGGGAACGACCCAAAAAGATGCAGGGTGTGTTACAAAAGGGGGATAAGGACAGACTGCATTTACCACAGCGAAACCTGCCCTGAAAAAACCTGGCCTGTGCATTTAGGAGTGTTTCAGAATCTACCACTCATCCACAGAGTACTAATTTAATTTCATCCTTGATGTACCCTGTAGTTTTACGACCTTATAGCTCTGATTTAGTCCGCATAGCTTACATATCCACTGTTCACCAAACACTACATATTCATTTCTATAAGACACCTGTTAGGTCAAAAGTGCCCTTTACACCCTTTAAAATGTTCATATAGGGGTGCTCTTTCCAAAATGGGGTCACTTCTTGGGGGTTTAATTTCTGGTGATCTCATTTTTTAAATGCGACATGGCACCTAAAATCCATGTCTGCCAATTGAGGCCAACAAAATCCATATTTTGCTGTTTGCCTGCTGTGTGCCCATACAGCACATATGGGGTGTTTCCTGAATGGTGAAAAATGAGGGTGCATTTTCTCCTTTAACCCCTTGTGAAAGTAAATTTTTATAGCCGTGAGCCACCTGTTTGGTAAAAAGTACATTTTCCACCCCTTAAAATGTTCGTACATGGGTGCTCTTTCCAAAATGGGGTCACTTCTTGGTGTTTTTCATTTCTGGAGACCTTAGGAATTATTAATGTGAAACATGGCACCTAAAATCCATGCCTGCCAATTCAGGCCAGCAAAATCCAAAATCTATGTTTGCCACTAGAGCAATGATGTGCAGCCATACGTCGGTTTTTGAGCACATATGGTTTGTTGCTGTATTCGGGGGGAAATGAGGAACAAAATGTGGGGTGCATTTTTTTTCCTGCTACCCTTTGGAAGCGTGAAAAATGCGGGTGTAAAGCAACTTTTTGTGAAAAAAATTGCAATTTTTCATTTTCACTGCCAAGTGTTTCCTAATTCTAGGAAACACCTTTGAGTTCAAAGTGCTCACTACACACCTTGAAATGTTCCTTGAGGGGTGTAGTTTCCAAAATGGGGTCACTTTTCGGAGGTTTCCACTGTAGGGCCAGCTCAGGGTGTTTTCATATGTGACATAGCTCCCAATTATTATTCCAGCTAAATCTGCTCTCCAAAAGCCATATGGTGCTCCTTCCACCCTGAAGCCTGCTGTGCGCCCATACATCGTTTTTTTTCCAGAATCAGGGTAATAGATTTTGAGTTTTGTTTGGCTCTTAACCCTTGATGTGTTGCAGGAAGAGATGGATTAAAATGGAAAATCTGCTAAAAAATGTGAAATTTTGAAATTTCATTCCCAATTTCCTTTAATTCATGGGGGAGACCTAAAGGGTTAACTAAGTTTGTAATATCAGTTTTGAATATCTTGAGGGGTGTAGTTTGTAAAATGGGGTGATTTCTGGGTGGTTTCTAATATATCAGTGACTTCAGAATTGAACTGAACTTCTAAGCCTTCTAACTTCCCCAAAAAAAGAAAATTTCCTTCACAAAATTATCCAAACATGAAGTAGACATGTGGGAAATGTAAAGGAATAACTATTTTAGGAGCTATTACTATTTATTTGAAAAGTACAGAAATTTAAATTTTGAAAGTTGCAATTTTTTTCCAAATTTTTGGTAAATTTGGTATTTTTTTATAAATAAAAATGAAATATTTTGTCTCAAATTTACCACTATCACGAAGCACAATATGTGACGAGAAAACAGTCTCAGAATGGCCTGGATAAGTAAACGCGTTTTAAAGTTATCACCACATAAAGTGACACATGTCAGATTTCCAAAAAATGGCCTGGTCCTTAAAAGGGGTATTCTCATCTGGGACAATGGGAGCATATCGCTAGGATATGCCCCCATTGTCCTATAGGTGCGGGTCCCGCCCCTGGGACCCGCACCTATATCCAGAACGGGGCCCGAAAGTGAATGAGGGCGCACTGTGCATGCGCGGCCACCGTCCATTCATTTCTATGGGGCCGCCGAAAATAGCCGAGCGCTGGCTCTTTTCCACCTATAGGACAATGGGGGCATATCCTAGCGATATGCCCCCATTGTCCCAGATGAGAATACCCCTTTAAGGTGAAAAAATGGCAGGGTCCTGAAGGGGTTAATCAAAAGAGTCGTTATTGACAGTGAACTAAATAGATCAGGTTGTTCTGGTGTACTACAAGTCACAGCATGTCAACTTAAAAATTGGTTGAAAGGAATGTACCTTTGCATCTGTGTCCACATTAATCCTTGGAACTGTTAATAATATTTCCATACTTTTTTAGGCTTTTTGTTAGGATTTCCCTTATACGTAACGGGAAAAAAGCCCTGTCAACAAGACTTTTTTTTCTCTGACATGCATAACGGAAAAAAACGGAACCGATATTTGTGCCCATAAAAATGTATTAGGGCGGAGCAAAATGGAATTCCTCTTAAAAGCTTCCGTTTTGTATTCCACCCTAAATTCCATTATAACGCTGTTGTAACTGAACAGTATAACGGAATTCATAACGCTAGTGAGAACCCGCCCTTATCAGCCTCCATTGTCAGCGATCTAAAGGCCCTATTACATGGGCAGATTATTGTTAAGATGATCATCTGGCATTGTAATACTACTGCTGATTACCCGATGAATGAGCAAATGCTCATTCATTGGGTAATTGGGATCTTTTAACATGTTAAGAAGTCCTTGTTTGCCGGGGCAGATGGCGCCATGTAATAGGGACAGTATAGGGACAGGTGATGCATTAGTGATGGCTCTTCCTTATACTAAGGTGGAGATCGCTGCATATAATAGTAGCGGTCTCCTCCACCACCGAGCAGGCGATTGACATGAGGGAGCAATCGTGTACTCTAACTGTCCGTGTAATCGGCCTTAGGGCTCATACACACGAACGTGTGCATTCAGTGCCCGTGCTCTGGACCGCAATTTGTGGTCCACAACGCACGGGCACTGACATTGGGGCCACTGCATGTGGATCACGGACCCATTTATTTCAGTGGGGTCTGCGATCCACATCCGATAGCCCGCACAGCAAAAAAGTAGTGCTTGTGCTACTTTTTAGCGGTTTGGAGGCACTGCCAGAAACACCATGGAAGCACACCGTAGTGCTTCTGTGGTGTTCCGATCCGTGCCTCCACTCCACATCTCCCGGATTGCGGACCCATTGAAGTGAATGGGTCCGCGATCCGTAATGCGGGCTGCACACGGCCAGTTCCTGTGTATTGCAGACCCGGTGTATGCTGACCGCAATACGGGCACGGGCCGGCATCGGTCGTGTGTATGAGCCCTTAGTCTCATTCCAGTAGAGGCGGTACAGAGGTTGCAAGACTGAATTTCTAAGGTATTTACAGACCAAAAGTAAACATATTCAGAACCAGGTGAGCTCTAAATATAGTTTTCCGGTAATTATTGAAAAAAAAAAAGATTCAGTCATTAAAATTCTTAAATCGATATCTAATATATCATGATTATAATATTCTGAATATAGCTCTGCTGTACAGATACATGTGTGATATGTTATAGAAGGCTATCATTACTAACATGTTCCTATTTATCCTCCCCCGCTGCTGTAAGAGTCAATAGTAAGGCAGGGTCCACATCACTGTTTCATTTTCCATTCTTCTGATCCGTCTTCTGAACCTGTAAAAAAAAAAAAAAACGTATCCTGTTGCATCACTTGGCATGTGTTTGAGCCATTTCCGTCTGAGATCTTTTTATTTTTTTTATGGAAAAAAAAGTCCTACATGCAGTACTAAAAAATATTTGATATAAAAATGGCTCACACTGTGTTGTTTTTTTTTCTTTTTTCTTTGTTTTTTTGTTCTCCTGACGGATCAGAAAAACCAAAAATGAAAAGGCGATGAGAACTCCCCTTGAGGATGGAAATAAAATTCCTGTTTATTTAATTACAGATAATTAGTGTTGAGCGAGCATGCTTGGCCGAACTCGCTGCTCGAGTCCCCACCCCGCAGGCTAATCAATTAGCATGCGGGGAGGAATGGCATTCAGTGTAATGCTAGTAACCACCTTAGCTACTGGCATTACACTGATTGGCTGGCCGGGAACGCACCATCAGGTGCTATACAGCACCCGGTGACGTCTTCCCGGCCAGTGTTAGCCAGGGAAAGCTGCCGCAAGGAGGGACAGATAGTGTAGGGAGAGAGGTGCACTAGGCAGGGATAGATTTTATTTTACAAATAAAAGCCCTTTTAAGGGTTATTGGACAATTTGGGGCATTTTTTATTTAAATTAGGGAACCTTTTTAAACCAGACACCCTCACCTCTTCCGAGTATTAGTAAATTAGTAAATGATGAATGTAATGATCGCATGGAAGGTGTAGTAACTATACTGCTAATATAAAGTAACTATATTTTATATATTAAATGTAATGAGACTTACATTGTGGTAAACCGTATGGTGCATGGTTCTTCTTGATTTTCGGCATTTTGAGAAAGCATGTGGTCAGTTGATTGACATGATCGCCTGGTGACATTTGTATATGTATATCTCTAAGGGTAGGTACCTGTCAGCAGATTTGTACCTATGACACTGGCTGACCTGTTACATGTGCACTTGGCAGCTGAAGACATCTGTGTTGGTCCCAGGTTCATATGTGTACATATTACTGAGAAAAATGATGTTTTAATATATGCAAATGAGCTTCTCCCAGAGATCTCTCTATGATCTATTTATCCCCAGGACTGTGACTGTGATGAGGGGACATCCTCTGCGTCTGGAGGAAAGAAGGTTTGTACACAAACATAGAAGAGGATTCTTTACGGTAAGAGCAGTGAGACTATGGAACTCTCTCCCTGAGGAGGTGGTGATGGTAAGTTCACTAAAAGAGTTCAAGAGGGTCCTGGATGTATTTCTGGAGGTAATAATATTATAGGTTATAGTTACTAGAGAGGGGTCGTTGATCCAGGGAGTTATTCTGATGCCTGATTGGAGTCGGGAAGGAATTTTTTGGGGAAAATTGGCTTCTACCTCACAGTGTTTTTTTGCCTTCCTCTGGATCAACTTGGATGGACAGAGGATTTTATGCCCTTATAAACTATGTTACTATGATACAAAGGGCTGTATTACACCAGCAAATTATCTGACAGATTTCCTGACCAATCATTGGTCAGATGGCCATTTACACAGACAGTTCTTTTGCTATACAGACCAACTATTGGTCTGATTGGACAGATAATCTGTTGGTGTAATACAGGCCAATGCAGAACCTGTTACATGGCCCCCGTGTGGCATTGCCATTTATCATGGGTTTTTTTAAGAGGCTTTGGGCCCTTTTATACTCGCCAACTTTACAATTTGGAATATATAGGCCCCGCACACAGACACGCCCCCATACAGCACAGGCTTGCCTATTTTTGGCTTTGGACAGTCAGAACTTGCTGAGACTGTCCCTGAAATATGGGAACGGTTCCTGCAAAGTCACTACTTTTGGTAATTATTGACATCAGGACTTGGATGTGACTTTAGCCGTCTGTAACTATTCCACTTCCATGCTAAACAGATGTCGGTAGGTGTCAAGGACTGGCTTGGCGCCTGCAATATGACCCACAGGGGTCTTAAAGGGGTTTTACCACTACGTCAGACGTTTATGGCTTGTGGCTAGGGTATATTGTCAGATACGTGGAACAATCTCAATCTCCGGAACAAGGCCCTTGAAGTGGAGCATGCCCAGCTTGCTTTCCATTAACTGCTATGGGAGTTTCAAAAATAGCAGAATACACAGACTCCCATAGTGAATGGATAGTGGCTTCGCTTGGGCGGTGCACTGTCCTTCACTTCGAGGAGGGGAGGCATTCTGGAGATACAGGTAGGTGCTGCTCCCACCACTGGGACTTGCACCCGTCTGACTAATGGCATATACTAGCCTGGGGCACATTGGCCATAGACCATACAGGGAAATGTCCGATTGGCCAATGCCCAAGGGGCTAACCAAGCCCTCCTGATGGTCTCAGGCCAGGTACATACTGATCTGATGCTCTACGGCCGCAGGCGCCTTCCTGAACTTAACTGTATTGCCGCCCTCATCCTCAGTGGTACAGTTGAAACCAGTGGTGGCAAGGACGGCAGTATTTTACGCTGCACTGTGGTATTGCTGGTCTTGCCTACTTCTGTTGTTCCTGCCTACTTTAGTTGGCATGTCTTCTGTCAATTTGGACCCGCTTACAACATGGGAGCACTTTTAGGTTTTTTTACAGGGACACTTTAAGTTCTCAATCCGTTCCTGATCCCGACAAAGTGTCTTCAATGTCTGAGATGGGCAAACCCCTTTAAGACATGAAAGCTGAGCTGTGATTGGTTGATACAAAGACAGTATTTTTGTTTAGACAGTCTTAATAAATCTTCCCGGGGTTCATAGTACAAAACATGAAATAAGATGCGGCCGGAGAGCACAATCCTGAAAATCCCTTCCAGAAGAGCCCCGTCTTTGGAGACCGGCTGTAATGTTGTGTAGTCATCAAGCAGAACACACGTCCATCTTCTACATCATTTATTAAGTACAAATCGGTTCAGCAAATAATCAGATCAGTAATTAATGATTACATTATACATTTGATTAATGGTTGGATTACATTGATTGGAGAAAACACATGTTTCTAATAGCAAAATTAATCTGATCCCATCTGATCGCCTTCTGTTTTCATCTGTTCATCATTTTCCAGACAGATCTCCTGTGGGTGGAGATTATAATCCCTCCCGTTGGTCCCTGTCCCCTCCACGGGGCTCACACTTTAATCTCCGTACCTCTATACACATCGGGGACATTTGCAGATGAAATATTTGTGAACTGTGGGAGAAAACCTAGGAGAACCTAGAGGAACAAGCTCCATGCAGATGTTTCTCCTGGTCAGATTTGAACCCAGGAGCCCAGTGCGAACCAATGAGTCATTTCTCTTGTAAATAATTCCCTAACTCCTGGAATGTCTATATTTCATAAATATAAATGTAATTGGGCCCCCTACGGGGCTACTAGAAGCTTTGGGGGAAACTTATCAAGGATGGTTCAAAGGAAAACGGAGCAGTTGCACCTTAGCAACCAATCAGGGTTTATTACCTTGCTGTTGGTAAAGGGGTTAATGTTGATCGGGGGACAGAGGGATCCTCTCCCTCTAACTCCTCAGATGCTGCGGGATCGGAGGGGTAAGGGCATGTTCACATGGTGGATTTTCCATGCTGCGAAACTGCACTTTTCCGACTCCCACTGTTCATCAATGGGAATCCGCACTGCCGCTCATACAGCCATGGATGCTCGGAGATGGAAACCGTTCAAGAAAGCAAATGTCCACCGTGTGAACACACCCTAATAGAGCAAGATCAGAGTTAGGGATCATGCACACGGCTGTATGTAGTTTGCGGTCCGCAAAAAATACGGATGACGTCTGTGTGCAATCCGTAATTTGGAAGAACAGAACATCCGGCTCCTAACAGAACAGTTCTATCCTTTCCGTAATACGGACAATAATAGGACATGTTCTATTTGTTTGCGGAGTGGACATACGGAAACAGAATGCACACAGAGTCACTTCCGTTTTTTTTTTTTTTTTTTGTGGACCCATTGAAATGAATGGTTCTGCATACGGTCCGCAATAAAACTGAAATAGACACGGAAAGAAAATACATTCGTGTGCATGAGCCCTAAGGCTGGATTCACGTCATCGTTTCATTTTCCGTTCTTCTAATCCGTTGGCGGATCCAGTAGTAAAAAAATAAACAGATCCTGAGCATCCGTTATGCAAATGTTGCATCCGCTTTAGCCATTTCTGTCTAAGATGCGTTTTTTTAGACGGAACAGTACTTCATGGAGGATCACAGACGGAAATGGCTAAAACTGATGCAGAATCTGCATGACGGATTATCAGGATCAGTTTTTTTACAGGATCCATTTTTTTTCCTGTTCTTCTGACGGATCATAAGAACGAAAAATGGAACGATGATGTGAATCCAGCCTTAAGGCTAGGGCTACACGGCGACGGTTGGATTTCTTGCGACTGCCGTGGCGATCCCATCCATTTCTATGGGATCCCCGCTACTCAGGGATACCGGCTGCGACGGGTATCGCGCAACAACTGTCGCCGTGTAGCCCTAGCCTAACATTGCTCCTGCCTGTTGCAGATGGGTGTGACCTGTAGAACACCGCAGGGATCCACCAGGTATGGATCACGCTAAGCTCCCGATCCCACTCCATGTGCTTCCTTACGATTTCCGCCAGCAGATGTCGGAAAGGAGTTAAAAAATGGTCTCTGAAGACTGAAATCTAAAATCTGATTGACTAATGCTGTGGTTTTTTTTTACATTTTAGTGTTCAAAAATTTGGAGAGGGTGAAGCCTGCTTGTAGCACACATTTTTCCACTGTATTTTCAGTCACGTGTGGACTTAATCTTAAAGGGGTTATCCGGGGAAAGAAATTGATGACCTGTCCTGAGGACACCCAGAACCCCTGCCAATCAACTGCTACTTTCACACCAGCGTTTTTGCTGGATCCGTCATGGATCAACAAAAACGTTCTTTCATGATAATACAACCGTCTGCATCCGGTTGTATTATCTTTAACATAGCCAAGACGGATCCGTGCCTAAAACCAATGTAAGTCAATGGGGGACGGATCCGTTTTCTATTGTGTCCAAGAAAACGGATCCGCCACCATTGACTTACATTGTGTGCCATGACGGATCCATCTTGCTCCTCTCCACAACGCGGACAGAAGAACGCCGCTTTCAGGGTTATTCTGTCCGTGATGGGGATGCAACCAAACGTAATGGAATGCATTCTGGTGCATTCTGTTTCGTTCAGTTCAGTTTTGATCCCATTGACAATGAATGGGGACAAAACGGAAGCGCTTTCCCCGCTATGACGGATCTCAATAGCGGAAAGGGAAGGCGCATATGCGAAAGTAGCCTTCTTACTAGGCCATGTGATGTCACTGTACATCGGTCACATGACCTTACTGCCGCCCGGCCCCATTCAAATCAACGGGGCTGAGCTGCAATACCAAGAACAGCCACTAAACTATGTACGGCGCTGTGCTTGGAAAGCTGCCCATAGCTCGCAGTGCTCCCCAGAGCTCCTGTAAGCGCAACAGCTCCCTAAAACAGCTGATTGGCAGGGGTGCTGGGACTTGGACCCCCGCCCATGTGGTAATGATTACCTATCCCGAGGATAGGTCATCATTATCTTTTCCAGGATAACCCCTTTAAATGGGGTTTTCGCTATTAAGAACATTTATCACCTTTCCACAGGTCAGAGATCCATGATGTGATTGTTGGTGGGTTTAACCACTGGGACCTCCACTGATCACAATAGGGGTCTCTGAATCCGCTTTGGATGGAGTGCGCGTGTGTACAGGGCTTAGTTGTCTTAGTTGTCACTTCTATAGACCGTTAATGGATCAGCGGCAACCCTTGCGCAGGACCGCTACACTCACACATTCTTGTGATCGGTGGGGGTCCCAGCCATCTTACCTCCAGTGATCACTCATTGATCACCTCTCCTGTGGACAGGGGGTAAGTGTTAGTGGGAAAACCCCTTTAAGATGGCAATATTTAGAGAGACGTCTACCATACACATGGTTAGACATCTTCTGGTTCACAGACCACAGTTGTGCTAGATGCACCACCTACAGCACAGCTGTGGTCTGATCCTTCCCAAGGCCTCATGCACACGGCAAAGCCCTCTATGGCGGCACACATATTACAGCTGTAGGCTATCCCTGTACCACAGTATAGCTCTTCCATGATCCACCATGTTCTCTCCACACAGAGTAATACCTCCATATGTGTGCATCCACATACCGAGGGAGCCATCTTTAACTTGACATTCACCACGTTGCTGTTTCAGAAAACTTTACTGCTACATTCACATTGATGCTCTGTTCCAGCAGAGGAAGGGACTACCAGATTTCACCAGATGATGCAATTCAGTTGCTACATGTGTTGAGGTGGACATAAACCTGTCCTTTCTGGAATTCAGTCAGTCATTCCGAATTGTTTTGAACACGGGTGCGCACAATAATTAAGGACAAAACACAGACTTATGATTCCAGTATTAAGTCCTTTGGCCGTGCTTCTGTGGCAAAATCATTACAGCCTCTGGCTTGTTTCTTTATTAACACACGTACTTATTCGATACAAAAAGGAAAGGTGGGCGTAAGCATGCAAATAGCAAACAATATAATCCTTGATTGGATAGAAGTTGCATTCCATTCTACGTCACTAGCTTGAAAAAGTCATTTTGATAAGAGTACAGGGGCCATCTTGGACTAGTTAAATAAATACATATATTATACGCAAGCTTTATAAAAGTTACAAAGTATAAAAATATGACACAAAAAACATATATAAATATACACACATTCCTCCGTGACACACCGCACCGCAGTATCTTGGACACAATACCAGGATATAGACATTCTACACAGCTGCATAAGCATTTACAAAGCTGAGATATATATATATTTGTATAGCATTAAATACATGTATATCCAAATGACATAACACTGTGAGGGGAAAATTCAGTATTTCGACCAGTCTACCTTCACACATGCATCAGTTTTTGTCCCGCCAAAACCCGGCACTCATGTCAGATTTCCCCTCGTGAATGGCAGTATTGTGCTTTGCCGGATATGGTGAAATCTGGTACCGGATCAGGTAGGGAAGAGGTGAATGTACCCTTAGCTCAACCAGAACCATTGAAAGTCAAGTTAAAATTGCTACGTCTGGGTAGTACAGCATGGGCCCAGAGCTGCCTACGGATACGGCATCATGCATCCGAATACTAATCTGTCATTCGCCGTGTACATGAGCCTCTACTGAGGAAGGGAAAAATTTTTCAACAGGACTAGAGCATTTCCATCATCAGAACAGCTCAATATCGGGGGTGTCCACCAGAAGGTGGGTCCTAAGAACACATGAGAAAGAGGTCTGATACTAATTAGCTGTAGGACCAATGTCTGATTGGGCCAATATATTGCCAAGTTGAGGTGAAGGCCATCTTCACCTTTTCTTTTTATTCTAGTGCAGAGATCAGCAACCTCCGGCACTCCAGCTGTTTTGAAACTACAACTCCCAGAATCCTCCTTTCACTTCTATGGAAGTTACAAGAAAAGCTGAGTAAGTGTGCATGCTGGGAGTTGTAGTTTCACAGCAGCTGGAGTGCCGAAGGTTGGGGATCCCTGTTCTAGTGTATCGAAAGGACAAAAATTAAACAACTTTTAAAAAAAAATCCTAATTAATATCTCCTCCAAAATTATATGCACGCTTTTGTGTCTCCTTGGTTACAGACTACAAACAAGCAATGTGTAGTCTGATGCTTCACTTCCTGCTGTGTGTTGGTAAGAAATAAGGCATAAATAAGAAAACGGGGGTCAGACTGCAGAGTTTGCTTGTAGTCTGTTGCCATGGAGACGCTTAGGCATGCTTAGGAGTTTCACACTAGCGGCAGCACGGATCCGGCGGGTTAAGGAGCCCGCCGGATCCTTGCTGCCGCAGGTGCACGTGTGGGGCCAGAACCGCGCTCGGGCTCCATTCACTGTAATACAACACGAAAATACAACATGTGCTGCCTCTAGTGTGAAACTAGCCTAATCTCAGAAACCCTTACTCATATTTCAATTTAGGACATGAGACTATAATAAAGAACGGGGGGGGGTCTTTAAGACAGACGAGGCCCTAGTCTAATAGCCAAAAGGGGAATCAAAAGGCTTCCAGTCACTAATAAAAAAGTAATAGTAATGCTATATGATCTGCTACATTAAAGCTCGCTATAGTAGGTGTCTCATGAGCATATAACCTAAAATAATAATAATAATAATAATATATAATATATAATCTAATAAAATAATAATGTCTATAACTTAAAATAATAATAATAATTATAATGCATCTAATCTAATATAATAATTCATATATCCTAAAATAATAATGATAATAATGCTGCATATGTCCCAATATTATAATTGGCTACCATCCCTGACCAATGCCCTCCGCTTATAACTGGTCAATAGCTATATCACAGTCCAGATACAGATGTGTCCTTACTTACCTTTGCTCTTGGCTCAAGATACTGTAATTATTATTTAAAGGGGTTATCCAGGAATTTGTACTGATGAGATGACCTATCCTCTGAATAAGTCATCAATATCAGATCGGCTAGGGTCCGACTCCTGGAGGCCCCGCTGATCAGCTCTTAGAAGAGGGTGGTTCTCCCTTAGCATCGCGGTCACTGTACATCGGTCACATGGCCTAGTTGCAGCTCAGCCCCATTCACGTCAAAGGGGCTGAGCTGCAATACCGTGAGCGGCCACTATACAATATATGGTGCTGTGCCTGGCAAGCTGCCTGGAGCTGGCTGCGCCCACCAGAGCTCCGGTGAGAGCGGCAGCCCCCTGGCAGTTGATCCGCTTGGGTGCAAGGACTCTGAACCCGACCAATGTGATAATGATCACCTATCATGAGGATAGGTCATCGTTATCAATTCCTGGATAGCCCCTTTAAACCCATTTTTCAGTTGTCATCCTGTATGGCCTATCCTTGCCTACTGTTCAGGATTTGAAGCAAATTCCAGTGATTAACATTCCAGGAAACTTATGGAGAACAGATTTTGCCCCTCTTCACATGGTGTCCATTAGATATCATTGAGCATCCCTCAATTTTAATGAGCACAAAGTTCACCAGAAGTGAACCTGCCAACGTTCTGGCTAGAAGAACACAACTAGTGGACCTCCGTTATTACATCATCATACCTTAGTAGGGCATTTGATAGGGTCTTCTGAACCAGATCACCACAAGGAGATTGTTCCCCAAAAATATGATTAACTGCTAATTCTAAAAGAGGAAAGAGTCCTATAACTCTAAACCCCAATCCTCAGGGCCCACCAGCGGTCAGGTTTTCAGGATTTCCTTAGTATTCAGCAGGTGATATAATTAGTGTCAGTGCATCAGGACTTACCCCAGGTATTCTTTCTGTGGGATATTCTCAAATCCTGACCGGTAGGGGGGTCCTGAGGACTGGAGTTGAGGAACACTGCTATAACTTATCCATAAGAATACAGAAAGTATGGAAGAGCAGAGTCTTCTACTTAGTTGACTCTGAAGGACTCTCATGTGATTGGTTATGATGAACAGATGAGCAGATATAGCCGATTTCATTATTGACCTCTCTCAATGGGAGCAAGTGGTACAGAAACATATCATTCGTTAGGGGAAGCTGTGGCGTTGGTATTGGAGGTGGTGCCAGTTTTGATGCCGCTCCTCATAACGCATCCTCTAAGACGGGAGAAGGCTGCATTGACCCGGCTGTCAAAGTAATGAAAAACGTTATGAAGTCAAATGGTGCAAATTACAAACTTCATATCCAAAAATTCCCCAGTGACTATTTCTGATCTCAATGTATTATCTGATATGGTACACTCATTCCCATTGCCCCAATGAGGCAGACATGTATACACGTTCACGGACATCTTCATAGGAAGACTACTAAAATATAGATAGACGTCCCTCAATATCCCATGTATGATATACAAGCTCTGTGCAGATGTTTGCCCTGATTCAAGATCATGGGGTCCAGTGCTGTGAGACATTCATTCGAAGCACTTCTAAAGGGAATCTGTCAGCAGTTTTATGCCCTTAACCTTTTGTAACCATGATATAGATCATGGAGAGAACTTCCCACATGGGTGGCAGCTTACTAAAAGGAACTTTTAACCTCTCTGGTGAGGTGTCCACTGTGTGTATCTAGAGTGACCAGTGACCTTGTATCTAAACCACCTACTCAGACCCTGTAAGTAGAATATCTGTCAAAGGCCAATGGAAACAGCCTGGTGTGTGCATCAGCTCCACATGTCTTGCGCATGTCCTGATATCTGAAATGGCACATGCGCAGAAGGGATGTGGAGCAGCTGCACAGACCAGGCCGTTTCCTCTGCGGTGGTAGTGAGGCATGCCTATAGGGTAGCCTTGAGGGTAAAACATGCGTCGAGGTACTTGTGCATGGGGTGGCATTTCTGACTATTAGTTGAACCATGTCACAGAGTACGTCACATTAGGACAAGCATGTTCTACTTTAAGCTGTATTATATGTAAACTTTTGGTATACTTAAAGAGGACCTTTCACCACTCCTGACATGCCTGTTTTAATATCTTCATGCATTCCCCATGTAATAACAATTCTGGAACATCTATTCTTATGGCTCTATGTTGTGCCATTCCTTTATTATTTGCACTAGAAGTTATGAATGAATTGCTATTTGTCTTCAGTAAAGGTACAGAGGGGAGGTGACCAGTTGGGGGGTGTACCTGCACAGTCTGAACATGGCAGCACTGATTGGCTAGAGTGACTCTGTGCAGGGACACACCCCCAACTGGTCACCTCCCCTCTGTTCCCTTACTGAAGACAAATAGCAATTCATTCATAACTTCTAGTGCAAATAATAAAGGAATGGCACAACATAGAGCCATAAGAATAGATGTTCCAGAATTGTTATTACATGGGGAATGCATGGAGTTATTAAAACAGGCATGTCAGGAGCGGTGAAAGGTCCTCTTTAATGCATTTGCAGTGCTGCTGTACGGATTATATACTTTTTATGCTAGTGCAGTTTACATGGTAAAATAATATAGTGACTACTGCCAATGCAAAATTGTGTATTCAACATACCTGTGGGACTATGGGGTAATTTTAATATCAGTGTTTTTGTACGATCTATTGGTGATTGTTGGAGATTTTTTATCTCATCATCTTGGTAATTATATGCTCAGCAGTGTCATTTATTTCCATCGTATATTTTGTAGACGTGGATCACTATATTGGGGTTAATGCCCCTTGCTTTTTTTTCTTTAGAGCATTTTATTTTTTAAGATTTATTATTTAATAAAGATTGCTATATATTTTTTGCACATTTGGAGTCCCATAGGTTTTTTTGTATACACATGCCTACAGGGCCTGACACATCAAACAGGGGTGTAACTACCATAGCGGCAGACTAGGCGACTGCTATAGGGCACAGGGCAAGAGGGGGCCCAGTCTTAGTTGTGATCATCTCCTCTTCTACTGGAGGTGAAAACTTGGTCAGGACTCTTCCCTCTAAAGGAACAACTTTTAGCAAATGAAGTAGAGGAAGAATGTCCCAAGGGTCATTGAAAGGGGTTTAGGCAGAAACCCGTCTGTCCTGTGTGGGGGCCTTGATTGATTGCCCTTAGGCTACTTTTACACTTGCGTTGTGGTTTTCCGGTATTGAGATCCAGCAGAGGATGTCAATACCAGAAAAAAAAATGATTAGTTTTGTCCCCATGCATTCTGAATGGAAAGAGATCCGTTCAGGATGCATCAGGATGTCTTCAGTTCAGGCAGCTTTCAGTTTTGTGACCGGACATAAAAACTGAAAGAAACTGATCAGGTACTGAAACCAATGTAAGTCAATGGTGACGGATCAGTTTTTTTAAGAGACCAAAAAACCGGATCCGTCACCCATTGACTTTCAATGTATTTAGTGCCTGATCCGTTTTTTTTTTTTCAGTTTTGATACCACACAACTGCATCCTAACGGAACGGATGCGTCCTGATGTGCAAAATCAAAATGGATCAGTTTAATTCAGGTATAGAGATCCTCTGCCGGATCTCATTACCTGAATTGACAACGCAAATGTGAAAGTAGCCTTAGGCCTCTTCTGGGCACCGGGTGGAATCATCCTATGTGCACCCCGTCCTGCTCCTCCTGTGCTGTGGAGACCTGCTGGGAGCATGTAAGTATGTATGTGTATTTGTATGTGTATGTTTATGTCTATGTCTGTATGTGTGTATGTATGTATGTATGTGTGCAGGTGACGGATCCGTCATGAACTCCATTGAAAGTCAATGGAGGACGGCTCCGTTCACGGTTCACACCAAATGGATCCATCCCCATTGACTTTCATTGGGGGTCATGACGGATCCGTCTTGGTGCGGATGCCTGGACCGGAGAGAAAACCGCAGCATGCTTTCAGGAGCATTCCGTTTCTTCAGTTCAGTTTTGTCCCCATTGACAATGAATGGGGACAAAACTGAAGCGTTTTAAACTACTTTCACACTAGCGTTTTTAAATTCCGGTACTGAGTTCCGTCATAGGGGCTCAATACCGGAATAAAACGCTTCAGTTTTGTCCCCATTCATTGTCAATGGGGACAAAACTGAACTGAAGACAACGGAGGCTCCTGAAAGCATTCTGTTCCGTCTTCAGACTGGAGAACAAACCGCAGCATGCTGCGGTTTTCTCTCCGGTCTGGGGCTCCGCACTAAGACGGATCCGGAATGACCCCCAATGCAAGTCAATGGGGACGGATCCATTTGGTGTGACACACCAGTAATCCTGATCTGTCCTCCATTGACTTGCAATGGGGGGTCATTCCGGATCCGGCTACACATATACAGAAATACATACAGACATACACACATACTCCAGCCAGGGACGCCGGCAGCATGTCTTCACGCGCCTCCTGCGAGCAGCTATGACGTTTCCCCACTGCACCCAGCAGAGGGCGCTGTGGGGAATCGTCATCACTGCGCGCAGGAGGCGTGTGAAGACGTGCTGCCGGCGTCCCTGGCTGGAGTATGTAAGTATGTATGTGTGTGTATATGTATGTACTCTGTGTCTTGGCCCAATGTCTGTCAACATGTGTGGGGCCGGACCGCTGCTCCGGCTCCACACATGTATCAGCGGCAGTACGGATCCGTCGGCACCCTTTAGGTGCCGGATCCGTGCTGCCGCTAGTGTGAAAGAGGCCTTATTCCGGTATTGAGCCCCTATGACGGAACTCAATACTGGAATTATAAAACGCCAGTGTGAGAGTAGCCTTACTTGTCTATGTACGCCACTGATCAAACAAACTTTATCTAGTGTCAATCTGGCACTTAAAGCAGTCAAGAGGTCATTAAACTGCTGACAGATTCTATTTACGGCAATTAATTATCTGCTGATGGTAACAATTATGATGAAGTACAAGTCTAATGGTTTGTAAATTCTGTTACTCGGGCATACTAGTGCAGTGACCTCTGCCGGGTCTTGTCCTTTCCATTCACCCACTTCCTCTATACCGGTCTAGTTTGATGGGAGGATTATAATGATGGGTAATCAACATAAGATCAGTGGGGGGCCAACACCCTGTACCAACATCAAACTGTAAAGCTGGGTCTTAGGTCTCTGTAGACAATTTTTCCTTCAGTATGTTTGCCGTAAGGCAGAAGTTAAAGGGGTTTTCTGATGACCTCAGGATAGCTTATTCAGTTATTCATATTAGATTGGTGGGGTTCTGACTCCCGGCATCCCCACTGATCAGCTGTTTGAAGAGGCCGCAGCTCTGTGGTGAGTACTGCAACCTCTTCCAAGGCCAGGAATGCTATGTTCATCGATCACATGGCCTAGGTGTAGCCCAGTCCTATTCAAGTGATTGGGCCTCGGCTGCAATACTAAGCACAGCCACTATACAATGTACGGCGCTGTGCTTGCTTTCCTGTGAGGAGGCCGCAGCGCTGCATCTCTTGCTCCTGGTGGTTGGACCCCCCCCTGAGATCAGAGTTCTTAGTGGGAATCCCTATTAATCAAACCATTGAAATTGTATATTTTACCTCCTAAATCTTTTGCAGGATATGTACAGTGTGAAAAATGCAAGAACAGCAACAACGAGAAGAACTCCTAGAATAATCCACACAGTATGGTTGCTGCCGTCATCACAGCTGTGGCTGTGGGGAGCTGTCTGCAGATTTGAAGCATTCAGGTACTTTTTCCTCAGGCACATCTGAAAAATAACACGTAATCGTGTGATAACAGTGGTGACATTATATGGTGGAGTAGTAACATCATCACATGCGAGGACTGGCCACAGCCTCCCCATACACTTCTGTCCGGTACTTCCCTATCTCTATGCATCTGTAAGGAGAAGACATAAGTCATGGGCCTCATGGGTCTGGACTAGGTTTTGGGCCCGACCTAGCCATCTATGCAGCTGCCCTGACCAGTGATCTGTCTGAGGAGGAGTGCAGGGTACATACCTCCCAACCGTCCCGGATCCAGCGGGACAGTCCCGGATTGCAGTGGCTGTCCCGGTACGGGGGAGGTATGTCCCGGTCTCTGGCAGCTGTCTCTGCGTTGCCTGTTGCAAGGAGAAGCAGACAGCTGGAATCGGCTGCCTGCTTCTTCCATCCTCCCCCCCTGCAGCTCTCTCCGTACCTCCTGCTATCTGTGCCTCATGTCTGGGCGGGGGGCGGGGCTGGCCGTCAGTCAGCATTGGCTCCGCCCCCTCTGGACAAGAGAAGAAGATCTCCTGCTGGTGATGCTGCTGCTAGGAGGTAAGGTATAAGGTTTTTATTTTTTTTTAACTTTCTATGAGGGGACTGCACTGTGTTTATTATCCCTGTACTGTGACATCACTGTGTTTATTATCTCTGTACTGTGACATCACTGTGTTTATTATCTCTGTACTGTGACATCATTGTGTTTATTATCCCTGTACTGTGACATCACTGTGTGTATTATCCCTGTACTGTGACATCACTGTGTTTATTATCCCTGTACTGTGACATCACTGTGTTTATTATCTCTGTACTGTGACATCACTGTGTTTATTATCTCTGTACTGTGACATCACTGTGTTTATTATCTCTGTACTGTGACATCATTGTGTTATTATCCCTGTACTGTGACATCACTGTGTGTTATTATCCCTGTACTTGACATCACTGTGTTTATTATCCCTGTACTGTGACATCACTGTGTTTATTATCCCTGTACTGTGACATCACTGTGTTTATTATCCCTGTACTGTGACATCACTGGTGTTTATTATCTCTGTACTGTGACATCACTGTGTTTATTATCTCTGTACTGTGACATCACTGTGTTTATTATCCCTGTACTGTGACATCACTGTGTTTATTATCTCTGTACTGTGACATCACTGTGTTTATTATCCCTGTACTGTGACATCACTGTGTTTATTATACCTGTACTGTGACATCACTGTGTTTATTATCTCTGTACTGTGACATCACTGTGTTTATTATCTCTGTACTGTGACATCACTGTGTTTATTATCCCTGTACTGTGACATCTGTGTGTTTATTATCTCTGTACTGTGACATCACTGTGTTTATTATCCCTGTACTGTGACATCACTGTGGTTATTATCTCTGTACTGTGACATCACTGTTGTTATTATCCTGTACTGTGACATCACTGTTTATTATCCCTGTACTGTGACATCACTGTGTTTATTATCCCTGTACTGTGACATCACTGTGTTTATTATCCTGTACTGTGACATCACTGTGTGTTTATTATCCTGTACTGTGACATCACTGTGTTTATTTATCCTGTACTGTGACATCACTGTGTTTATTATCTCTGTACTGTGACATCACTGTGTTTATTATCCCTGTACTGTGACATCACTGTGTGTTATTATCCCTGTACTGTGACATCACTGTGTGTTTATTATCCTGTACTGTGACATCACTGTGTTTATTATCCCCTGTACTGTGACATCACTGTGTTTATTATCTCTGTACTGTGACATCACTGTGTTTATTATCCCTGTACTGTGACATCACTGTGTTTATTATCCCTGTACTGTGACATCACTATGTTTATTATCCTGTACTGTGACATCACTGTGTTTATTATCCCTGTACTGTGTGACATCGCTGTGTTTATTATCTCTGTACTGTGACATCACTGTGTTTATTATCCCTGTACTGTGACATCACTGTGTTTATTATCCCTGTACTGTGACATCACTGTGTTTATTATCTCTGTACTGTGACATCACTGTGTTTATTATCCCTGTACTGTGACATCACTGTGTTTATTATCCCTGTACTGTGACATCACTGTGTTTATTATCTCTGGACTGTGACATCACTGTGTTTATTATCCCTGTACTGTGACATCACTGTGTTTATTATCTCTGGACTGTGACATCACTGTGTTTATTATCTCTGTACTGTGACATCACTGTGTTTATTATCCCTGTATTGTGACATCACTGTGTTTATTATCTCTGGACTGTGACATCACTGTGTTTATTATCCCTGTACGGTGACATCTCTGTGTTTATTATCTCTGTACTGTGACATCACGGTGTGCATTATCTCTGTACTGTGACATCACTGTGTTTATTATCCCTGTACTGTGACATCACTGTGTTTATTATCCCTGTACTGTGACATCACTGTGTTTATTATCCCTGTACTGTGACATCACTGTGTTTATTATCTCTGTACTGTGACATCACTGTGTTTATTATCTCTGTACTGTGACATCACTGTGTTTATTATCCCTGTACTGTGACATCACTGTGTGTATTCTCCCCTATCCCAGTACTGTGACATCACTGTGTTTATTATCCCTGTACTGTGACATCACTGTGTTTATTATCTCTGTACTGTGACATCACTGTGTTTATTAATAATAAACACAGTGATGTCACAGTACAGAGATAATAAATTATTATCTCTGTACTGTGACATCACTGTGTTTATTATCCAGTACTGTGACATCACTGTGTTTATTATCCCTGTACTGTGACATCACTGTGTTTATTATCCCTGTACTGTGACATCACTGTGTTTATTATCTCTGTACTGTGACATCACTGTGTTTATTATCTCTGTACTGTGACATCACTGTGTTTATTATCTCTGGACTGTGACATCACTGTATTTATTATCCCTGTACTGTGACATCACTGTATTTATTATCCCTGTACTGTGACATCACTGTGTTTATTATCCCTGTACTGTGACATCACTGTGTTTATTATCCCTTTACTGTGACATCACTGTGTTTATATATCCCTGTACTGTGACATCACTGTTTTATTATCCCTGTACTGTGACATCACTGTATTATTATCCCTGTACAGTGACATCACTGTGTTTATTATCCCTGTACTGTGACATCCACTGTGTGTATTATCTCTGTACTGTGACATCACTGTATTTATTATCTCTGTACTGTGACATCACTGTGTTTATTATCTCTGTACTGTGACATCACTGTGTTTATTATCTCTGGACTGTGACATCACTGTATTTATTATCCCTGTACTGTGACATCACTGTATTTATTATCCCTGTACTGTGACATCACTGTGTTTATTATCCCTTTACTGTGACATCACTGTGTTTATTATCCCTGTACTGTGACATCACTGTATTTATTATCCCTGTACAGTGACATCACTGTGTTTATTATCCCTGTACTGTGACATCACTGTGTGTATTATCTCTGTACTGTGACATCACTGTGTTTATTATCCCTGTACTGTGACATCACTGTATGTATTATCTCTGTACTGTGACATCGCTGTGTTTATTAACAGTGTGATTTCATGTCTACCACTTGACATTGACCATTCATTCGATACAAACCCTTCCTACCTTCACATGTTGCTTGCAGATGATGTCCGTTCCGGCCACTTCCATACTCCATCATGCAGTTCTTTATCTTCTGGCCTTTGGTGAACATTTGTACATATGATTCATTCTTCACACAGACAAAAGTTCCTGGTTGTGTACAGTTTACACGGTGTGGCGCCGTTGTGAAGCTGAATGCACAAACCACTGAACCTCGGTCGTCCATATCTGTTATGATCACACTTTGATTGCTCAGGGATTGGTCTGTACGATAGTAACAAACCTGCATCGGGGAAGCTGCAGACAAACATGGGTGGAGAGTAATGAGGTGAACATAAGGAATTCTGAGAATTTATTACAATGTATCAGTGTTGTCTTCATGTGTTTCCATGACAATACTTCCTGCCAACAGAACAGCGTCATCCTAGGGACACCGGACCATGGCGCACAAAATACGTTTTTCAACCACAATAGAAAAGTTACTGTCGATATTCATATGAAGTCTGTACCAGGAGGGGCCCCTAATTTGTGCTATCACCAGGTCCTCTAATTCTGTGCTCCCCTGAAAGCATTGGATCAGTGTAAAATGATTAGTATTTACCTTGAACTGTTTCTTCATCTGTCATCAGAATCATAAACGCAAGTATCAAAAAGCCACCTGTCAATGGAAGAGAGAGTCCAGAGTCATACACAAGAATAGAGTTTAGTGAAATTGAATCCAATGAAGTGGAATTTGATCCGAATTTCAGGTTAAATTCGATTCGCCGCAAAGCCAAATTCCCTCGTGCTTCATGGTGGCGAAATGATTTAACCTGAAATAGTGTAAAAAGAAAAAACCAAAACATACTTAACTCCTCCTAACGGCTGGCCGGAACCATCTTGATTGAAGATCACGGCCAAAAACCTGTGCGTGAAGACGTCATCTCGTGCCACGCAAGATTTCACGCCAGATCTTCAAGCAAGATGGCGGGCGCAGCCCATTGCGAGCAAATGGAGGCGGTAAGTAGGGATGAGCGAATCGACTTTGGGTGAAATATCCAAAGTTGATTTGCAAAAAACTTTGTTCTAATACTGTAGGGAGTGGGAGGTCCGTACAGTATTAGAATGTATTGGCTTTGATGAGCCGAAGTTATTACTTCACGAAGTCTCGCAAGACTTCGCATAATAACTTCGGAAATTGATTTTTACTGTAAAAAAGTTCGGAAAATGGGTTTTTACATTAAAAATCAATTTCTGAAGTTATTATGCGAAGTCTTGCGAGACTTCGTGAAGTAATAACTTCGGCTCATCAAAGCCAATACATTCTAATACTGTACGGACCTCCCACTCCCTACAGTATTAGAACAAAGTTTTTTGCAAATCGACTTTGGATATTTCACCCAAAGTCGATTCGCTCATCCCTAGCGGCAAGTATGATTTTTTTTTTCTGTTAATTTTGCACAGCTTTTACTCTCAGATACCGCGATCATGTATGATGTATGTACAATGATGGGGAGTGCCGCTATCGTTGCTCCCTATCATTGCACCCGTTGATTATAAAAAATGCACTTTGTGACAAAGGGAATTTTTTTGTAAAATTCGGCAAAGCAGCCAAATCGAATTTTCCAAAACTTCGCACATCTCTACAGAAGAACAAACGGACAAACCTAGTCTCGATAGACTACTACAAGGACCTATATACTGTGACATACTGCCATATAAGTGCCCAAAATATGCAAACTCACAACCCGCGTCAAGGTTCCTCATTATCTCGCCAGTCTCTACACTAAAATAAAAGTGACTATGAGAGACTTTGTAATGTATCATATTAGGATGTAATGGCCTCTTCCTATCATTCTCTTCAAACGTTCACAAACCTCCTCAGTCCTTATAAAATCCATCTAGTGTAAAAGAGGAGACGGGGAGGAGAGGAGAGGTGGGGGGGAGGTCGAGGGTATGATGCTGCAGTCTCTCTGCCTCAGCTAAGGCCACCTTATCCGTCAAAAATTGCAAGGTATGTAGGCAGAACAAAGGAGGAGAGGTGCGATTTTGGGGATTGGCTGCACATGAATTCAGTTACTTGGTGAGGAGTAACCTGAGGGACTATGTCCAGAAGCCCAGATCAGTCCCTGTAATACTCTGATACAGTGTGCAGCGCCTGCGCAGGAGCCCAGGTTTCAGCATATAACAGAGATAGCACGGATGCTCATTTCCAGTCAGTGAAGTATTATAATGAGGGGTCCTGGTGATATCTGCACGCCCACAGCTGGGAAAGTGACTACATGGTAGAAAATTCATTGGAGATTTTTTGTTAAAGGGCTTGTGCCAAGATTTAAACTCATCCCCTATCCACAGAAGAGGTGGCAATTGTCTGATCACTGGGGGTCAGCCTATCACGTTAGCAGGGGTCCTAGGTCCACCGTATGAATAGAACAATAGTCAAGCATGCGATGTGCCGCTCCATTCATTCTCTATGAGGGATAGCAGAGTACAGCGCTGTGTACAGAGCAGTGTATATCAGATATACAGTCCTCCTCTTCTCTATAACCTTCTCCAGCAAGGGTTAACCATAAATCATCCCATAGTGTCTCCATTAGGCTCCATTCACACGTCCGGAAAATGGGTCCGCATTTGTTCCGCAATTTTGCGGAACGGGAGCAGATCCATTCATTTTCAATGGGGCCACAAAAGATGCGGACGGTACACAGTGTGCCGTCCGCATCTGCACTTCCGGTCCGTGGCCCCACAAAGAAATAGAATATGTCCTATTCTTGTCCACAGCCACGGACAAGAACAGGCATTTCTATTATAGAGCCGGCCATGTGCGGTCCGCAAAACACTTACGGACGTCTGAATGAAGCCTTATACGGTATGTTTGGAGGCCATATTAACAGGTCATTGATTTACTGCATAGATCTTATCTGCCAGGTGACTGTATATACTGCAATGTATAATGGCAACCATTGTAAGGGCTGATGTGTGCCGGCCAGGCCCGTGCTGCGGACCGCAAATTGCGGTCTGCAATACACGGACACCGACTGTGGGGCTGCCGCACGCGGACCCATTCGCTTGAATTCACTTGCGGTGCGGAGGCACGGACATGATCCCCACAGAAGCACTCGATAGTGCTTCCGTGGGGTTCCGATCCGTGCCTCTGTTCCGCACCACACGTCCCAGATTGCGGACCCATTCAAGTGAATGAGTCCGCATCCATGATGCAGTGCAAACACTTTTTTGCGGACCCGCTGTTTACAGGTGGCAATATGGGCCCGGCCGCCACACAGTCATGGGCACGAGCCCTCACTCATGCTCATATTGGGGGGGCCGGAGGGATGAAGATAGGCATATGTTGACAACCCCTTTAATTGGCCCCCGCAGAGTGATGCCCGTTTGCCTCCAGTATGAATGCTCGTCTACACATTCCTCCAACGACTAGAGGCGAGCAGGTCTGTGCTGTGACTCAGCGCAGCACGTGCGATGACATCACTGAATCTCGCCTGCACCGGCAGCAGTGAAATGGTGGAGCAGGGAGCTGACGACTGTTTCACCATTGTATTCAGCTGTACCTGTGGCCTGGGGATACAGGGACAGGTGACATCAGGACATGCAGGGGTCCGGACAGCTCCAGATTCAAACCATGGTCCACCAGTTAGCTCTATATCATTCAATTTAACCCCTGTTGGGGAAAGTTAGAACAGGAGTGTGGAAGCCAAATATTGTCTTGTAACAAACAGGAAGGGGTTAAAGAGGACTAGAAGTTATGAATGAATTGCTATTTGTGTTCAGTAAGGGAACAGAGGGGAGGTAACCAGTTGGGGGTGTGTCCCTGCACAGTCTGAACATGGCAGCACTGATTGGATAGAGTCAGTCTGTGCAGGGACACACCCCCAACTGGTCACCTCCCCTCTGTTCCTTTACTGAAGGCTAACAGCAATTCATTCATAACTTCTAGTGGAATGGCACAACATAGAGACATAAGAATAGATGCTCCAGAATTGTTAGTACGTGGGGAATGCATGGAGTTATTAAAACTGGCATGTCAGGAGAGGGGAGAGGTCCTCTTTAAGCTCAGACCTAGGTGGCTCTGTAATGTGACTGTTCCCCTAGAGCCCTGCACTGATCTGGACGCGCCGGTGACTCTGGGCCAAAATCTGCTTCTATTCTTCTGCAACTTTTTTGTATTTGAACATTGCAATACAGTATAAATGTAATGTTCTTGAACGGGATTAGTCACAGGAAGTGTAACCCCCCCCCTTCCTCCCCATGATCACTGCACTATGGCCACATACAGTATAAATGTAATGTTCTTGAACGGGATTAGTCACAGGAAGTGTAACCCCCCCCCCCCCCTTCCTCCCCAAGATCACTGCACTATGGTCACATACAGTATAAATGTAATGTTCTTGAACGGGATTAGTCACAGGAAGTGTAACCCCCCCCCCCCTTCCTCCCCATGATCACTGCACTATGGTCACATACAGTATAAATGTAATGTTCTTGAACGGGATTAGTCACAGGAAGTGTAACCCCCCCCCCTTCCTCCCCATGATCACTGCACTATGGTCACATACAGTATAAATGTAATGTTCTTGAACGGGATTAGTCACAGGAAGTGTAACCCCCCCCCCTTCCTCCCCATGATCACTGCACTATGGTCACATACAGTATAAATGTAATGTTCTTGAACGGGATTAGTCACAGGAAGTGTAACCCCCCCCCCCTTCCTCCCATGATCACTGCACTATGGTCACATACAGTATAAATGTAATGTTCTTGAACGGGATTAGTCACAGGAAGTGTAACCCCCCCCCCTTCCTCCCCATGATCACTGCACTATGGTCACATACAGTATAAATGTAATGTTCTTGAACGGGATTAGTCACAGGAAGTGTAACCCCCCCCCCTTCCTCCCCAAGATCACTGCACTATGGTCACATACAGTATAAATGTAATGTTCTTGAACGGGATTAGTCACAGGAAGTGTAACCCCCCCCCCTTCCTCCCCAATGATCACTGCACTATGTCACATACAGTATAAATGTAATGTTCTTGAACGGGATTAGTCACAGGAAGTGTAACCCCCCCCCTTCCTCCCCATGATCACTGCACTATGGTCACATACAGTATAAATGTAATGTTCTTGAACGGGATTAGTCACAGGAAGTGTAACCCCCCCCCCCTTCCTCCCCAAGATCACTGCACTATGGTCACATACAGTATAAATGTAATGTTCTTGAACGGGATTAGTCACAGGAAGTGTAACCCCCCCCCTTCCTCCCCATGATCACTGCACTATGTCACATACAGTATAAATGTAATGTTCTTGAACGGGATTAGTCACAGGAAGTGTAACCCCCCCCCCTTCCTCCCCAAGATCACTGCACTATGGTCACATACAGTATAAATGTAATGTTCTTGAACGGGATTAGTCACAGGAAGTGTAACCCCCCCCTTCCTCCCCAAGATCACTGCACTATGGTCACATACAGTATAAATGTAATGTTCTTGAACGGGATTAGTCACAGGAAGTGTAACCCCCCCCCCCTTCCTCCCAAGATCACTGCACTATGGTCACATACAGTATAAATGTAATGTTCTTGAACGGGATTAGTCACAGGAAGTGTAACCCCCCTTCCTCCCCATGATCACTGCACTATGGTCACATACAGTATAAATGTAATGTTCTTGAACGGGATTAGTCACAGGAAGTGTAACCCCCCCTTCCTCCCATGATCACTGCACTATGTCACATACAGTATCTCTGGAGTTTAAAGGGGTAGCCTACTCTTGTTTACAATACACACACTCATCCTGACACCTAATGGCGGGCTCCGATGGGGAGAGGAGCAGCTGATTACCGGGAAACAAGTGATTCTTCCTGACAACCGCCTGCTCATTCAGTGGAGATAAGTACAGCATTTACATACTGCGGTCACCCTCACAGCTACTCCTCATACAGCTTTGTTGTTTCTGCCCAACTATTGGGCCATGTAGACCCAACTTTACAAGCCTGACAAGTGTAATAACTCCACCCAACTGCTGAATAACTGGGGGAGAACAAAATAAAACTTTTGGGGATGCGTTTACACGGCAGCCGCCTGGTGTCTGCCTCCCATTGTCTTCAAAAGGAGGCAGCGCTGCACTTGGCAAGTAGGCTGCGTCACGTCCCTTCTTGGAGCGGTGTCCACATGGATATCGGTTGAAACAACGGCAGTTTAGCAGCATTTAATGGAGCTAAGTGTAAGAGGGTCCGCGGCATTCAGAGTGAATACCCATCATCTAATTTTGCTGAGTGAATGTATTGTACCGTTAGGGTACAGCTATACCTTCAGGTTTTTTTATGCAGTTTTTGAAGCTAAAGCCGGGAGTGTATTCAACACAAGAGAAGACTCTGTTTTTCCTGATAACATGCTCCAGTTACTATCCTCGTGGCTTTGGCTCTAAAAACTGCTCAAAAATAAACAGAAGGTGGAGACCAAGCTGTAAGCAACATTGTAACAAGTTTATGACACAATGTATCACGGTGTAAATGAGTTAAAACAAGGCACGGTACCTATCAGGAGGTTTTTTCCTAAGTCAAGGGGCATGCTGGAAGATGTCTTCTTCTCTCTGGCTCAGTCTGTGGCACCGGTGATTCCAGGATCTAAGACTTTTCTGGTTTCTTCACACCTTTGCTGGCCGATCAGGATCTCTTCCTGTATGAGCTGAGATGTGACAGGTACAGCAGGGCCCACCCTGCCCCCATAAAATAGGGAGATCTGGGTATGAATAAGAGCCGTACCATAGAGCTCCTTCTTCTCTTGTAGTCCAAAAGAATGTGACTCTGCCCCCAGAAACTACGCAGTACAGTGCACGTGGACGTACGAAGGCGTGGCAAAAGCACTGGACAACTTGCTAGAGAACTCTGTATTGTTAACCAGGTCCTCACCAGTAATTTTCCATTTCTTCTTCTTGTTTTTTCACTCCTTGCATTCCTGAATCCATATCTATATTACTTGTTAGTTCACATAGTCGTATAAGGGCTTGTGGGGCAAGATCTAGTTTCCAATGACGCCATTTAATATTACAATGTGGTCAGAAGCTGGAAAAACTTTTTATTAAATTTTTTGAGGGGTGGTGAAGCAATGAAAAAACGGCGAATCGGCCATTTTGATTTATTTTTCGTATGGGATTGCCGTATGGGATAACTAACTACATTTGTATTTTAATACCTGGGACAGGCAATACCTATTAGCTTTAATTTTTTGCTTAATTTTGTACCAAATACCAAATTTTCGATCCAATCCTCCTCCCCAAGAGACTACAGCACCGCATATGTACCTCTCACATCCAGTGATGTCTCCTCTGATGTTCTCTTCCCTCATCTTCTCCATTGGGAGATCAGACCGCCATGATAACTTCTTTCAGCCGCTTCTCCTCTCTGTAGAGTTTGCCACATAGACATCTCAGAGTCCTCACTTTTCCATCATTCCTCTTGGTGCCCCAACATTATCCTCCTGCTGCCATACCTCAATACCGGGTCCACTGTGCTCCCCAATGCCCACAAATACTATACTGCAAAAATAATAGTGCAATACATATAGTCATCCCCCATAGTAAAAGTGTTCCCAAACTGCAGTCAATAGTAATAGTGTCCCCTACAATATGATCAATGTTCCCCAAGAGTGATCCATTAGTAGTAGTGCCCTCCATATTGTGCCCAATCATAATAATGCCCACACAGTACTTGTACTAATAATGCCCCCTGTAATGTGCCAGGCTGTATTATAATTCCCCTGTGGTGGTAGTATATATAATGCTCTTCCCCCTCTGTGGTCCCCCTGTACAGGGCTGTAGCTAGAGGCTCATGGGCCCTGGTGTAAGAGGTCAGATTGGGCCCCCTTTCTTCAGTTTTGTGGCCAAGGGTAGGGAAACACATAGCCTTTGTGCTACCTGAGACGAAAATTAAAAAGGCCCCCCGACCACCCCCCGCCCCATGCCAAATTCTTGACCTAACCCTTCCCTCCAGCCAGAGGTGTAACTTGACCAGCACTTTCTATAACACCAGTGTCCTCTTATGTGGAACAAGGGTCTTTGGGCCCCTCAGGCTCCTGGGCCCGGTATCGACTGCTACCCCCTATAGCTACGCCCATGCCCCTGTAGTATTATATATAATGCTTTTACCCATCTGTAGTTCCCCTATAGTACAATGCCTCCATGCAGTGGTAGTATATATAATGCCCCCCCATAGTATAATGCCCTCTATAGTGCTAGTGTGTATAATGTTCTCGCCCTTTAGTCCCTCTGTAGTATAATGTATATATATCAGCAGAGAATTAAATCAGCACCTCTAAAATATATATAAGCACAGGTGCACACAAGGTGTACCTTGGCTGCAACACAATGCATAGAACTACAAGTAGCAGCACCCTGCTTACTGCACAAAGACTAAGGTGAACAGTAAATACATGAAAATGTAAACTGCATCACTGCTATACTTATTTACTATGATAAGTAGAAGATCTTTGCTCTGGTTTTAATCAAGAATAAGTCAGGCCCATCTACCAGAGACAAGGTGGCTTCTAACAGAACGGTACCTACTCTAACAGTCATGTATATCCTGGGCTTTTGGTATATATATATATATATATATATATATATATATACAGTACAGTCCAAAAGTTTGGACACACCTTTTCATTCAAAGAGTTTTCTGTATTTTCATGACTATGAAAATTGTAGATTCACACTGAAGGCATCAAAACTATGAATTAACACATGTGGAATTATATACTTAACAAAAAAGTGTGAAACAACTGAAAATATGTCTTACATTCTAGGTTCTTCAAAGTAGCCATCTTTTGCTTTGATTACTGCTTTGCACACTCTTGGCATTCTCTTGATGAGCTTCAAGACGTAGTCACCTGAAATGGTTTTCACTTCACAGGTGTGCCCTGTCAGGTTTAATAAGTGGGATTTCTTTTTCCGAAAAATTGGGAAAACTTTAAAATTGGGAAAACTTTAAAAGTGTCCCCAAGTGCAGTCGCAAAAACCATCAAGCGCTACAAAGAAACTGGCTGACATGAGGACCGCCCCAGGAAAGGAAGACCAAGAGTCACCTCTGCTGCGGAGGATAAGTTCATCCGAGTCACCAGCCTCAGAAATCGCAGGTTAACAGCAGCTCAGATTAGAGACCAGGTCAATGCCACACAGAGTTCTAGCAGCAGACACATCTCTACAACAACTGTTAAGAGGAGACTGTGTGCAGCAGGCAACAAGCAGAAGAGATTTGTTTGGGCTAAAGAACACAAGGAATGGACATTAGACCAGTGGAAATCTGTACTTTGGTCTGATGAGTCCAAAAGTGAGATCTTTGGTTCCAACCACCGTGTCTTTGTGCGACGCAGAAAAGGTGAACGGATGGACTCTACATGCCTGGTTCCCACCGTGAAGCATGGAGGAGGAGGTGTGATGGTGTGGGGGTGCTTTGCTGGTGACACTGTTGAGGAATTTATTCAAAATTGAAGGCATGGCTACCACAGCATCTTGCAGCGGCATGCTATTCCATCCGGTTTGCTTTTAGTTGGACCATCATTTATTTATCAACAGGACAATGACCCCAAACACACCTCCAGGCTGTGTAAGGGCTATTTGACCAAGAAGGAGAGTGATGGGGGTGCTACGCCGATGACCTGGCCTCCACAGTCACCGACCTGAACCCAATCGAGATGGTTTGGGGTGAGCTGGACCGCAGAGTGAAGGCAAAAGGGCCAACAAGTGCTAAGCATCTCTGGGAACTCCTTCAAGACTGTTGGAATACCATTTCAGGTGACTACCTCTTGAAGCTCATCAAGAGAATGCCAAGAGTGTGCAAAGCAGTAATCAAAGCAAAAGGTGGCTACTTTGAAGAACCTAGAATATAAGACATATTTTGTTGTTTCACACTTTTTTGTTAAGTATATAATTCCACAAGTGTTAATTCATAGTTTTGATGCGTTCAGTGTGAATCTACAATTTTCATAGTCATGAAAATACAGAAAACTCTTTGAATGAGAAGGTGTGTCCAATCAAGAATAAGTCAGGCCCATCTACCAGCGACAAGGTGGCTTCTAACAGAACAGTGACTACTCTAACAGTCATGTATATCCTGGGCTTTTGGTATATATATATCTTCTATCGTCTGTTAGGTGTTTAATTTTCAAGAGCTTACACAGGGGCATCAAAGGACTTCTAAAATGGCACACAGGAGAGATTAGTTGACACTCTGGACAGGATTCACAAAACCTTTGTCCCTCAGTAAAAATTCCTGGCCAAAAGAAAAAAAAATGCTGTAAGATGTGTTCTCTGGTCTTTTCAGACTCCAGGTGGTCTCCCAGCACATGCTTGTGTGCCAGATCCAATACCAGTCTGTGATATGGTTGGGGCACCACCAGCTGATCAACAATTACCCCACTTATTTTATCTAAATTCATGATCAGAATACTGTGGTTCACCATTTAACACCTTGAAATTTTCCTTTGAGCGTATCAAAGTGGGGTCAAGAAACAAAATGGCCACCGTCCTATTAATACACACAAAACCTGTCCTAATCACACAAGAGGACAAGTTACTTCACAGCACTAAGATAAGGAGCTGCCTCATCCTCCTCTCTGCTCTACTTGTCAGGGATTGTGATCCTGAATTCAGTTTAATATGATATTCAGCTGAATCTTTGTGTGAATGGAGTTCATAAGGAGACATGAAGTACAGAGAGGACGGGCAGGACAGACTGAGGTAATGGAGACTGCATACAAGAGCTGCTGCTCATTACCACATCTTCTCATGATCTCCATTCCTACAGACATTCAGCTAAAGATCTTATCATCAGTATTCAGGATCATAATCCCTGACAAGTAGGAGAGGAGGATGAGGCAGCTCTTTACCTCAGTGTTGTGAAGTAACTTGTCCTCCTTTGTGATTAGGAGAGGTTTTGTGTGCACTAATAGGACGGCGGACATTTTGTTTCTTCTAATGATTGCTCCCCAGACAAAATGAGCCATTATAACTAATGAAAGGTATTTGGGAATGTATTTATAATGAAGTACTACTTAAAGGGAACCTGTCATCTCGGAACCCCCCCTGAACTAGAGTAAGCGTTGTATAGTGTAAGTGATGCTGAATCCGAATATGTAAGTTTTATCTTCATACTCACTTCCATTCTGATGCTGTGCTAACACAAACCAGCAGTAAAATGCACTCAGTGGACTCTTCTTTGAGTCCTCTCCATTATGTGAGTGAGCACTGGAGTCCAGTGAGTGCATTTTACTGCAGGTTTGTGGGAGCACAGCGTCGGAATGGAAGTGAGTATGAAGATAAAACTTACATAATCGGATTCAGCATCACTTACACTATACACCGATTACTCTAGTTCAGGGGGTGTTTCGGAGATGACAGGTTCCCTTTAAAGTATTTTCATTTTCTTAATTCCCGGAGAACCTCTTAAAGCAGTGGATAAATTCTGGCATCTGGCTCACCCAAATCATACTGTAGTAGGCCTTCTGTGGTTCCCCGGTCAAGAAAGGTGCCACTACATCTGTCCACTGGTCGGCCGGTAACTTTCACGCTCTGCTACTCTCTCAAAGACCATGAGATAAGCGTCCACATCATCTGTGGGCGTCATCTTTTGGAATGAACTTTGTACTGCAGCCCGCGCTATTGGTAACACTCCCCGGCACGCCAGCGTTTTCACCGGTAGGTCGGAAACCTGCCATTGCCTCATTCAGCACAGCCATTTTCTCCATTAATTGGCGATTGGCGATTCCTCTTGTCCTTCCTGGCCTGTGACTGTTACTGTTATTTGTCAGCCTGTGCAAAGGCTTGCTGCTGCAAAATCAGATGTTGCTGTTGAAGGATGGCCTGTCCAAACTGTTTGCCAAAATCCTCCATCACACCGGCCGTGAAGTGACCTGGCAGCTCTGTGCAAAAACTCTTTAAGTGTCTGTCTCTTTAAGATTGCATTTTGGATCTGAGTTTCCGCATCCTTCACCATATGTGGGGGTCAGCTCCATAGTGGTAGGCACAGCAGTCAGAGACAGTGACACCACGGCACAGCCCATACAGGGATTTGCCTGTTTTCTTTATTTTCATACACAAACAAAAATATAAGGCTACTTTCACACTTGTATTTACTACGGATCCGGCGGGTGAAGGGGCCCGCCGGATCCGTAGTGATAATACAACCTTATGGATCCGGTTCTATTATCCTTAAACATCGCTGGAACGGATCCGTTATGATCTCCATTGAAAGTCAATGGAGGACGGATCCGTTTACTGGTGTGTCACACTGAACAGATCTGTCCCCATTGACTTGCATTGGGGTCATGACGGATCCGTCTTGGTGCAGATGCCTGGACAGGAGAGCAAACCGCAGCATGTTGCTTTTAGGAGCATTCTGTGCTCTTCAGTTCAGTTTTGTCCCCATTGACAATGAATGGGGACAAAACGGAAACGTTTTTTTTCCGGTATTGAGCCCCTATGATATACTGGACAATACTGGAATTAAAAAACGACAGTGTGAAAGTAGCTTAAGGCCTTTACATTCAGACAAAAACACAGAAATAAATTCCTGCTCGGCTGAGCACTAAGTAAACACAAGCTCACCCTTTCTATACGGGCGGGCTGTTACAGCCACACGACACAACACAAACAGTGTCCTTTTTTGACGTTTAGGCTACTTTCACACTAGCGTTTTATAATTCCGGTATTGAGTTCCGTCATAGGGGCTCAATACCGGAATAAAACGCTTCAGTTTTGTCCCCATTCATTGTCAATGGGGACAAAACTGAACTGAAGACAACGGAATGCTCCTGAAAGCATTCCGTTCCGTCTTCAGACCGGAGAACAAACCGCAGCATGCTGCGGTTTACTCTCCGGTCCAGGCATCCGCACCAAGACGGATCCGGAATGACCCCCAATGCAAGTCAATGGGGGTGGATCCGTCTGGTGTGACCATAATGGTAACCGGATCCGCCCTCCATTGACTTTCAATGGAGTCCATTACGGTCCATTATCGTCATGACGATTCCACCAGGCACCCAGCAGAGGGCGCTGTGGGGAATCGTGACCTGTGTGAGCCGTCCTGTCCCTCTGACGCTCCGAAGACCTGCCGGGGAGCATGTAAGTATGTATGTGTGTTTGTTTGTCTATATGTGTGTGTATGTTTATGTGTATGTATGTACTGTGTGACATGTGTGGGGCCGGAGCGCGGTTCCGGCTCCACACATGTCACTGCGGCAGGCCTGATCCGGCAGCACCCTTCACCTGCCGGATCAGGCCTGCCGCCAGTGTGAAACAGGCCTAAGCAGTAATGATGAAAGACAGTTTCCCACCCACACATGCTGATAGTGCAGACCTTTATAGCCCTGAAATGAGCTGAGAGCTATATAAGAAACCTGCTCTGGACAGAAAGGGGATGAGATGCCCCACTACCAACCTGCTCCGACAACATTACTAACCAAAGTCCTCAGCAAACAATGTTTTGCTATGGCAACCCATCTTTCCTAGATTTCTAATATCTCACCCACTTCCTGTAGTCTAGTACATTGTGTATGAGAGAAACCTAGGTGAAATATAGTGATTTTCTACTACTTTTCCAGTCACCATCTCACAATATACCGTGTTTCCCCGAAAGTAAGACAGTGTCTTACTTTCTTTTTATCCCCAAAAGCCCCACTATGTCTTACTTTCGGGGTATGTCTTATATTGGAAAAATCCACATCCCCCCGCTCATCAGACCTCAGGTCAGCCTCTTGTGCCCCCCATCAGACCTCAGGTCAGCCTCTTGTGCCCCCATCAGACCTCAGGTCAGCCTCTTGTGCCCCCATCAGACCTCAGGTCAGCCTCTTGTGCCCCCATCAGACCTCAGGTCAGCCTCTTGTGCCGCCATCAGACCTCAGGTCAGCCTCTTGTGCCCCCATCAGACCTCAGGTCAGCCTCTTGTGCCCCCATCAGACCTCAGGTCAGCCTCTTGTGCCCCCATCAGACCTCAGGACAGCCTTTTGTGCCCCCATCAGACCAGCCTCTTGTGCCCCCATCAGACCTCCAGGTCAGCGAGTTGTGCCCCCCCTCAGGTCAGTGTCTTGTGCCCCCCTCAGACCTCAGGTCAGCCTCTTGTGCCCCCATCAGACCTCAGGTCAGCCTCTTGTGCCCCCATCAGACCTCAGGTCAGCCTCTTGTGCCCCCATCAGACCTCAGGTCAGCCTCTTGTGCCCCCATCAGACTCAGGTCAGCCTCTTGTGCCCCATCAGACCTCAGGACAGCCTTTTGTGCCCCATCAGACCAGCCTCTTGTGCCCCCATCAGACCTCAGGTCAGCGAGTTGTGCCCCCCCTCAGGTCAGTGTCTTGTGCCCCCCTCAGACCTCAGATCAGCCCACCCAGCCACTTTAAAAAATCATACTTACCTGTTCTGGCCGCCGCTGTCCTCAGGTTCCCCGCTCCACTCTCTTGCCCGCCGGCGCTCACTATGACCTGACGCTGCGTCAGGTCATAGGGTCAGGTCATAGTGCGCGCCAGGGAAGACGGTGGAGCGCGGAACCAGCGAGGACAGCGGCGGCCAGAACAGGTAAGTATGATTTTTTTTTTTAAGTGGCTGGGACCTAGTTTCCCCGAAAGTAAGACATATGTCTTACTTTCGGGGTACGGCTTATATTAGCCGACCCCCCTGAAACCCCCGATACGTCTTACAATCGGGGGTGTCTTACTATCGGGGAAACACGGTATATCATCTCCTCCTCCCCACCTCCATAGTCCTAATGGCCCCTGTGGTTGTAGATATATATATATGTACTGTACATTGAGTGATGTCTCTTCTGATGTAGACATTCTCTTTCTTCATCTTCCTAGTTTGGGCCAGAGTTTGTCACACAAACACGTTACATTCCTGTACTCCATCATCCTCCCCACCTTCTCAACAGAAACTCCACATCCTGGTACCCCAACAGTGTCATTTTTTTCCACCTCCAATGCCCCCAAATACTGTATTACTGAAGAAATAATGCCACCAGTATTAATAATGTCACATAAAATGCCTCCATGAATAATAATGATTATATAGTGCCCCTTGTAGTAATAATGCCCCCATGCTGCCTCCAGTAATAATAATACCCCTATTGGGCTCTGTTTTAATGCCTGTGTAGTGCCACCAGAAATAATGTCCCCTAAAATGTCCCTAGTAATAGAAATGCTCCTATAGTGCCTACAACAATAATACCCCCATTGTACTCCACTAAAATTACCCATATAGTGTCCCCAGAAATAACGATGATCCAGTACAAAAAAATCCCCTATAGTGCTCCAGTATAAAAACTCCCCAGTGATTGCAGTAATGGCCCTTATACTTTCCCCAGTATGAACAATTTCCTACTGTGCCCCCAGTAATGTCCCCACATTACCCCCAGTAATAATAATTGGACGTAGGCGGGAAGTCATGCTGACATCATGACACTGGGTCCTGGCACAGATGGGCTTGCTGACATCATCTTGCCTACCTGGAGGGGATTTACTGCTCATAGGCCTCAGGCCTACCTGGTAGGCCTGAGGTCTATGAGGGTGAGTGGTGGGGCAGGGAACCATAAGTCCCTGTACCCTGGCGCAGTATTCAACTAAATCACCATCCTCAGGAAAGCAATACAGTGGGACTTGGGGCTGCCAGCAAGGTCTATAAGTACCTTGCGCTACCAACCCACTGGGCATCAGCCTGCTGTCTCACAACTTCTTGGACCTCTAGAAACCTGTCTGGGGGTGCCTAATTGTAAATATGGCCTTGCCGCCAGTTACATCACACCCTCTAATCACTGCTTCCAATTACATCACACCCTCTTAACACTGCCTCCAGTTACATTACACCCTCTGATCATTGATGCCAGTTACATCACACCCTCTGATCATTGATGCCAGTTAAATCGCACCCTCTGATCACTGCCGCCAGTGACATCGCACCCTCTGATCACTGCCGCCAGAGACATCGCACCCTCTGATAACTGCTGCCAGTGACATTGCACCCTCTGATCACTGCCGCCAGAGACATCGCACCCTCTGATCACTGCCGCCAGTTACATCGCACCCTCTGATCATTGATGCCAGTTACATCGCACCCTCTGATCACTGCCGCCAGTGACATCGCACCCTCTGATCACTGCCGCCAGAGACATCGCACCCTCTGATCACTGCCGCCAGAGACATCGCACCCTCTGATAACTGCCTCCAGTGACATCGCACCCTCTGATAACTACCGCCAGTGACATCGCACCCTCTGATAACTGCCGCCAGTGACATTGCACCCTCTGATCACTGCTGCCAGTGACATTGCACCCTCTGATCACTGCCGCCAGTTACATCGCACCCTCTGATCATTGATGCCAGTTACATCGCACCCTCTGATCACTGCCGCCAGTGACATCGCACCCTCTGATCACTGCCGCCAGTGACATCGCACCCTCTGATAACTGCCTCCAGTGACATCGCACCCTCTGATAACTGCCTCCAGTGACATCGCACCCTCTGATAACTGCCGCCAGTGACATCGCACCCTCTGATAACTACCGCCAGTGACATCGCACCCTCTGATAACTGCCTCCAGTGACATCGCACCCTCTGATAACTGCCGCCAGTGACATTGCACCCTCTGAAAACTGCCGCCAGTGACATCGCACCCTCTGATAACTGCCGCCAGTGACATCGCACCCTCTGATAACTGCCGCCAGTGACATCGCACCCTCTGATAACTGCCGCCAGTGACATCGCACCCTCTGATAACTGCCGCCAGTGACATCGCATCCTCTGATCACTGCCGCCAGTGACATCGCACCCTCTGATAACTGCCGCCAGTGACATCGCACCCTCTGATAACTGCCGCCAGTCACATCGCACCCTCTGATCACTGCCGCCAGTGACATCGCACCCTCTGATCCCTGCCGCCAGTGACATCGCACCCTCTGATCCCTGCTCCTCCACTCTACCTTCTTGCAGTTTCTCACCATTTTCAGCTGCCATTCCAGGAATTATCCAGGTCTCCAGGTCCATTCCTCTGTCCTTAGGGAACAGTGGCCCCACAAGCACGATCAGCATCCCAATTATATAATATATGTACAGTACCTTGAGAAAGTATTCGGCCCCCTTGAAAATTTTCAACCTTTTGCCACATTTCAGGCTTCAAACAAAAAGATATAACATTTTAAATTTTTGGTGAAGAATCAACAACAAGTGGGTCACAATTGTGAAGTGGAAGGAAATTTATTGGATCATTTAAACTTTTTTTGTAATAATAAAACTGAAAAGTGGGGCGTGTAAAATTATTCGGCCCATTTTCTTTTACTCCAGAAGTTGATCTCTGATCTCTGAACGATCCAATGTCGTCCTAAATGACTGATGAAGAGAAATAGAATCCACCTGTGTGTAATCAAGTCTCCGTATAAATGTACCTGCTCTGTGATAGTCTCAGGGTTCTGCATCATGAAGACCAAGGAACACACCAGGCAGGTCCCTGATACTGTTGTGGAGAAGTTTAAAGCCGGATTTGGATACCAAAAGATTTCCCAAGCTTTAAACATCCCAAGGAGCACTGTGCAAGCGATCATATTGAAAAGGAAGGAGTATCAGACCACTGCAAATCTACCAAGACCCGGCCGTCCCTCTAAACTTTCATCTCAAACAAGGAGAAGACTGATCAGAGATGCAGCCAAGAGGCCCATGATCACTCTGGATGAACTGCAGAGATCTACAGCTGAGGTGGGAGAGTCTGTCCATAGGACAACAATCAGTCCAACACTTCACAAATCTGCCCTTTATGGAAGAGCGGCAAGAAGAAAGCCATTTCTCACAGATATCCATAAAAAGTCTGGTTTACAGTTTCCCACAAGCCCCTGGGAGACACCAAACATGTGGAAGAAGGTGCTCTGGTCAGATGAAACCAAAATCAGACTTTTTGGAAACAATGCAAAACTATATGTTTGGCCTAAAAGCAACACAGCTCATCCCCCTGAACACACCATCCCCACTGTCAGACATGGTGGTGGCACCATCATGGTTTGGGCCTGCTTTTCATCAGCAGGGACAGGGAAGATGGTTAACATTGATGGGAAGATGGATGGAGCCAAATACAGGACCATTCTGGATGAAAACCTGTTGGAGTCTGCAAAAGACCTGAGACTAGGACGGAGATTTATCTTCCAACAAGACAATGATCCCAAACTTAAAGCAAAATCTACAATGGAATGGTTCAAAAATAAAGGTATCCAGGTCTTAGAATGGCCAAGTCACAGTCCAGACCTGAATCCAATTGAGAAGATGTGGAAAGAGCTGAAAACTGCTGTTCACAAACGTCTCCATCCAACCTCAAAGAGCTCCAGCTGTTTTACAAGGAAGAATGGGCAAGAATTTCAGTCTCTAGATGTGCAAAACTGATAGAGACATCCCCCAAGAGACCGCAGCTGTAATCGCAGCAAAAGGTGAAGCAACAAAGTATTAATGCAAGGGGGTCGAATAATTTTTCACGCCCCACTTTTCAGTTTTATTATTACAAAAAAAGTTTAAATGATCCAATAAATTTCGTTCCACTTCACAATTGTGACCAACTTGTTGTTGATTCTTCACCAAAGATTAAAAATGTTATATCTTTTTGTTTGAAGCCTGAAATGTGGCAAAAGTTTGAAAAGTTCCAGGGGGCCGAATACTTTCGCAAGGCACTGTATATATATATATATATATATATATATATATATATATACCGTATATGCCGGCGTATAAGACGACTGGGCGTATAAGACGACCCCCAACTTCTGCCCTAAAAATATAGAATTTGGTATATACTCACTGTATAAGACTACCCCTCTCCCAAATGAAAAAAAGTCTGCTTTGATTTCAACATGTTAATTTTAATTCAAATGCATATGACATGCAGGTACTGTATATAGCAGCAAAACTGTCACTTATAAACATAAGGTTGTTTCAAACATGTACGGTAAAGCTAAAACTTTGCAAAACAAACAAGAGAGCAAGTGCCTGGTGATCATAACTGTAAGCTGCGATATTGTAACAAGTCTTGCTGGCATGACAGTTTCCCTTTAAAAGCCTTCAAAATCCTCCTGAGAACATAGAGAATAGTATGCTACTTCAGTATGCTAAGAGCAGGGCTCTCTACGCGCTGACGGGGAAAAAAAAAACACCTCACACAGTGCGGCCCCCGTATATCCGGCGTATAAGACGACCCCCCACTGTAGCCATTATTTTAAGGGGTTAAAAAGTAGTCTTATACGCCAGTATATACTGTATATATGTACCTATTCTGCATGGAGTCTGTAAATAGAAGGAATCTGGACTGGTATCTATAAATAGAGGAGGTGTACTCTGGGGTCTGTTTTATTTAGGGGTCTGTATTTTGGGGGAATGTGGTCTGAGTGTTGCCCTGGCGTCTATATAAAGAGGGGTCTGGTCTTATGTCTATCTTTATTCAGGGGTCTCCTTATGTGGTCTGTATTCATTTTGTGCTGTGCTGGAGGAGATATTATTTCTGATTAGAACGTCATATGATATATACGCATATGTGCCCACATGGCAATAAGAACAGGAGTCACTTCCGCTTTCTGCATATTACACAATAGCAGTGTTATAGAGACCATGGTAATGCAGTACAGAGCCTAAGACCTGAATATTCAGGAAGATGGGGGCCCACTTATGAAATTTTTGCACTGGGCACAAACGTGTTAAAACAGCCCAGATACAGTACCTGTAAAACACATTCTGGGTTATGTTTTTGTTTGCAGTATAATTCCATAAGTTCTGTCAGTTTCATGTCCTTCATATGAATCTACAATGTAGAAAATAAAAAAGAAGACAAGCCATGGAATGTAAAGGAGAGCGCATATTGAATAGGGATTTTCCCATTGTAAGGTGTGGTGAAACATGTACACTAAGCTTTTCACTGTTACTAAAAATAATTTGGTGGATGTAAAATGAACAGTGCCAATTATAGGGGCGTCACATGACCACTAAAACAAATAGTTGCAATTGCCATTGTGTGCTGTGTACGTGATAGAGAAGCCAGAAGCTCCCGGAGAGCAGGCGACCTGACATTCAGCTTAAAGTGTACCTGAGTTAAAAAAAAAAAGTCTGCATAATGGCTGTGCTTCTTTTTACAATCATAACTGTAAAGTAACTGGTGTTTTTTGGGGCTTCAGTAATGTTTTTTTTTTGGTTCAGCCATATTATTCCCTGTTTCAGCTGCACAGGTAGACGCATTTCACTCAGAAGCAGTGGATGTCTCCTTTCTGTTAAGGTACCTTATTTCCCTCTATGTTAATTTTCTTCTAGGGAGCTCAGAAACTATAAGATTTAAAGGGGTTGTCTCACTTTATCAAATAGCATTTATTATATAGAGAAAATTAATACAAGGCAAGGCACTTACTAATGTGTTTTTATTATCCATATTGCTTCCTTTGCTGGCTGGATTCATTTTTCCATCACAATATACACTGCTTGTTTCCACGGTTATGACCACCCTGCAATCCGTGCTTGTACACTGTAGGAAAGAGCACCAGCCTATGTGAGCTCCCATGGGTCCCGACCACCAGAGAGGCTAGCGCTTTTTCCTGTTGTGTGCAAGCACGACCACCACTGATGGTTTGTAGGGTGGTCGTAAACATGGAAGCAAGCAGTGTATAACGTGATGGGAAAAATGAATCACACCAGCAAAGGAAGCAATATGGACAATAACAATACATTAGTAAGTGCCTTGTATTAACTTTCTCTACATGATAAATGCCACTTGCTGAAGTGAGAGGACCCCTTTAAGGTTTTACTACACCTGCAGATTTTGCAAACTATTCCTGGCAATCGTCTGCTCATCAGCAGAGGAGAGCACTGCCATTACATGCAGTGATCTCCTCCACAGTATAGGGAGGAGTGATCGCTAATGTCATCACTTGTCCCCATACAGAATCATTGTATTTGCCGGCTGCCATACAGAACATGATGGTAGGCAAGCAGAAAGCAACTGTGGCAAGATGGGGCACCATCAGGAAGGCCATATCTATTTATTGGCCTCAGCTGGAGGAGTGTGAGAAGCCTTGCAAATTCAGGATTGATTCATTTTGATAAAAGTGATGTTTTAGACTGGCTGTGCCCGTTCGGGACACTGTTCCAGTCTTCCTGCCCAGAAATTCATGGGGTCAAGGAACAATGTATGAACCAAAGAAAGTCCATCATACAGCAAAATGAAATTTTGGTGAAGGTGCCATCTTCTGCACTACCATTACAACAACTAAGTGCAGCAACTACAACTCATCACTCCCCTCCCTTTAGCCCCTCCAACATACAACATAGAGTCCCATGTAAATAACATCACTCCCCTCCCTTCAGCCCCTCCAACATACAGTCCGATGTAAATAGCATCACTCCCCTCCCTTTAACCCCGCCCCCAGTACACAGTCCCATGTAAATAACATTGCTCCCTCAACCAAGCAGGGAGGTGGTGTAAGAGCAGAGGACTAAAACTCCCAGAATTCCTCTGGCTTTCACACTGAATCTCTCCCTTCACTTACCTCTCCTCATGTCCCAGAAGTCATCACAGGGTCATCTTCACTAGTTCTCTGCATCACAGCTGAGCTCCGCCCCCTCCCTAACTGATCACATGACAGTGACATCATCGCAGGTCCTTCTCCACCACTGAGATATGCCTCTAGCACAGATCACCTCACTGTGATGTCATCACAGGTCCTTCAGTTCCTGCAGTGCGTCCTGGTCAGTAGCCATCTTGTTTGAGTAACATGCAGTCATTAAAAAAATTGCTTCCGAAGGCCGTCCGTGCCTGTATTGTGGACCGCAAGCGTCAAGTCTGCAATATATGGGCACTGGGCGTGTGCACTCTGTGTCACGGATGCTGACCCATTAACTTGAACGCGTCTGCAATCACAACATATGGAGCGGTGCAGAGCGGAGGCATGAAACGGAAAAAATATGTCTGATTTGTTTTTGTTTTTTTGCACCGTGGACTGTCTATTGCGGACGTGGACCCATTCAAACCATTGCATCCGCATCCACAAATGGTGGGCACAGGGACAGGGCACACAGGTTCATGTGCATGAGGCCTTGGTCCAAAGAAGACACCAAGGGGGAGATTTATCAAACCAACCAATCAGATTCCACCTGTCATTACTCACAGCTCCTTTGGAAAATGAAAGGTGGAATCTGATTGGTTGCTATGACAACTAAGCCAGTTCTGCTTAACACTAGTTTGATAGATTTCCCCCTAAGTTTTTTTTATATTTGTTTTTTTTTTCTCCCTGCTTTCCAAGAGCCATTAGTTATTTTTCCAGCCATATGAGAGCCTGTTTTTCTTGTGAGACGAGTTGTGTTTTTTAATTGCTCCATTCAGTGTGGGGTAAAACAGAACAATGAATTTCCTCCACTTTCTTTTTCGATTACAGGCATCCACTCTGCAGTGAAAATTTTAACTTCGTTCTTCAGCTCTTCACGATTTAGGTTATGCCAAATTCATACAGAATCGCCTGAGGCCCATAATAATTAACACTCTGGCATTGTAAATTCTTTTTATGATCTTTGTCATCCACAATAATTAACTTAATAATATTTTAATAGCTCAGATTTTTCCAGATGTGGTGACACCAGTTATGTTTATTCTTTATTGTTTGAACTTTTTTGAAGTTTTTGTATGCTAAATTAAAAAAAAAATATATATATGTGATTTTTTTTAAATATATTTTTAAACCCTTTTTGTGTTGTGTACAAAACTTGATGATAAGACGCTACCTGGTTTTAGAGCACACCAAATTGGTGTGTTGAGAAACAAAGCACAAACCTACAAAATGCACAGAAAGTCTCAACACCACTAGGCTAAAGCAATGACATAATCTTTATTATGAATATATAACACAGATACATATAAAAGAATAAATTAAAAAATTCAGCGGCGGGAATAGCATAAATAAAGCAGAAACACTGGTATCAAAAGATTAAAGCCATAGCACAACATATGACCACATTGCTATACATAGTAAAGTGCATAGTGCAAAGACATACAAACAATGTGATGTCAGTCACAAGGAGCCTGGTGCAAACAGAGCACCATAGATCCAGATGAACCAAACACCATACAAGTCAATAAGCAGATAGAAGTATACCAACCAGTGAGACCGCGTGTGATCACCCCAACGTACGTTTCGCACAGTTGCTTCCTCAGGGAGTGGTTTTAGAGCAGAAAAAAAAAATAATTTTCATCAGATCTCAGAACAGACCACCAATCTTCTACAGAAACCCGTATCAGACCTTAGATCAGACCCCCATATCAGATCTTAGATAAGGCCCCCAATCTTCTACAGAACCCCATGTCAGACCTTAGATCAGACCCCCATATCAGACCTCAGATCAGACTCCAATATCAGATCTCAGAGCATACCCCTAATCTTCTACAGACACTCAGATCAGACCCCTATGTCAGACCTTAGATCAAACCCTCATATCAGACCCCCATATCAAATCTCAGAACAGAAACCCAATCTTCTACAGACACGCATATCAGTCCTCTGATCAGGCCCTCATATCAAAACTCAGAACAGACCCCCACATCAGAGTCAGAGCTCAGATCAGACCCCATATTAGGTCAGATCCCCATCAGAGCTCATATCAGACCCCCCCCCCCCATATGAGAGCCCTCAGATCAGATGGTAGATCAGAGATAAAATAAAATAAATTCACTTACCCCCCTGTGCTCTGCCGCTAGTTTCCAGGTTCGGCGTCTTCTCCTGGAGTCTCCGCTCACCGCTCTTCTCTGAGCCTCTGCTGCAGTCACCTGACTGCGCACAGCTTCAGGTCATAGTGCACGAACTACATCCTGTCACCAAACATAGTTAGCACAGTACAGCGCTGCTCCTGGAGAAGATCAAGCAAGGACAGGTGAGTGCTGACTGTGCTTCGCTCCCCGCGACTCCTCCATACCAGTGATTGCTTCCACGATGGAAGTGCTCATTAGTATTCGCTTTATTAGATGCACTGATATTTTCTCCCAACTTTTTTTGGGGAAAAGTGCGTCTTATAAAGTGGAAAATATTATATTGTACATGTATGTGCAGTATAGCATGTGCATATAATGTGTATGTGAACAGGTTGGTGGCATTATTCATTAGTACTGTATGATGGCATTTTTTATGCTGGTTGGTGGAAGTTTTCATTTCTGTACAAGTCTACAGTACTGGAATGTAATATTTCTGTGTATGTGTTGGCATTGTACAGTAAGTCCAGGATCATAGGAGCCTACATACTATCTGTATATGAAAGATCTATAAAGCCAAGGGGCACTTTTAACCTCTTGAAGTCTATTTTGGTCCTTTAGAAAAAAACTTTTTTTTTTTCACCACATTCAAAGTGTCCTAACTTTTTTTTTTCTCCCATCGACATAGCTGTAGAGTTGTATTTTAGGGTACATATAACACATTAATTAACTTTCATTAACTTTTAAAGCTAAATTCACATATAATTTTTTATGGCAATTTATAATGTGTGTTCCGGAAGATAACCTGAATTTTAAAACAAATCTATTTTATTGATGGTGGTGTTTTTCAATTTGGGGAGCGTTTTTTGTATCCATGTGTTTTGTTGTTTTTTGTTTTTTTTTGTCTTTAAACGCATATTGTAGCAATGACCATTTGTAAATTTACATTTGTAAAGAAAAAATTGCCAAGAAAAAAAAAACTGCAACATGGAAAAAACGTGGTTTTTATGGTTTTTAGCAGCAAATTCAACCAAATTGTAGCAGCAAATTCATGTGATGTACCTTCAGTGCAGGCAAACCACACTGCTATGGGGTTCGGGGAAGGGGGGCACACTGGACACTAGGTGGAGCTCAGTGCAAAGAGATCAATGGAAAGTATATAGGTTCCAGTACACTGAGCTCCCCCTTGTGGTGGCTCCAGGCAAACAGGTTTGTAATAGAGTACAATTATGAAGATATTTATACCACTTGTTTGGTGTAAATATATTGAGAAATATGGTGCAGAATGAGCTCCGTAGTTGTGAAGCGCCTGTTCCACTTTATCCACCATAGAAGTCGGATTAAGTGGGTAAGGTGGAGGGCAACATTTTTATTTTTTAATCAATTTTTTGTAAATTTGTGAGAGAACTGGAGCATCGTGGCTGCGTTGCCTGGGGGTGACTGAAACCAGTCAGGGTGAAGGGCCCATAGGAAGGGAGTCATTATAGCAGAAATGGGAAAAAAAATCTTTTCTTTTGTATGTTCTACCATATTTTCATGTCACTGATGCTGAGTGAAGCTGCAGTTTTCATTGGTACCATCTCGGTGTACAATAAGTTTAATATATATATTATGGTGCCATATAGTGAGAATTATCAGGACCATTCAATTTCTATGCACCAGGAAACAACATGGCAGCTATAATGTATAGATATCTCAGATTAAGAGCAACATGGTCTCTAGAATACAGTGATGTCACAATCTGAGGAGCAGCACATGGCACATACATGTGCCGGTCACATGGCCTCTAGAATACAGTGATGTCACAGGGATGCAGTGTTCCAGTCCTTCATTGTGACATCATTATTCTGAAGGTGTTTCTGCCCAGCTCAGGCTGATATCGGTGCCATTTTGAGTAGAAGCTTCTGCTGACACTTTCATTGGCTCCAATACATTTTTGGATTCTCAGAGCTACATTTTCTGATCAGTTTTTAGTCCTCAGGCACTTTACCACCTGTGCTTGGACTATTTGGGGGCTTCTTATTGTCCCATTTGCATCCACCTCTCTCTAGTTGACAGTGGACCATGAGTCACCTACAAAATCAAGGTAAGGTTCTATACAGTGGGATGTTGTTCCCTGGGGTGAATGTAATAACTGGGGGGTTCATTGTCCTGCACTTTACCGCTTGTCGATGACAGTAATGGGATCTAGAGCAGAAACTCACATTTAGGAACAGTTTTGGGTTTAGTTGAAGGTTTCTTTCTTTAAAACTTAGTAATTAGTGCATGAATTTCTTTTAGACGATTACCTGATTCCTCTGAGGTTAAGGTCGCGAACTATAGAAAGAGGAAGACGGCGCCAAAGAGGGCAGAATGAAGACGCCCCAGTTCCTCTCCAGGAAAGAAGAGGACGACGCCGACGCCAAGATCCTCCACGGCGTGGTAGAGTGGAGGAAAACAGGCAACGGAGTCGATCACCATTATCCCGATCTCCGGCTGGACCCTCCAGACCATCAGGAGTGGCCATTGCCGGGCCGAGCAGCAGGCCTATGGTTGGTGTAGCCTCCAACACCTCAACCAATCCATCGGCAGGGACAGCTTCTGTTCCTGAGCCAGCTGCTCCTGAGCCCGGCCCCAGTCAGCCAGTGCCACAGCACCAACCACCACCACAAACAAGGGTGCAGAGCAGGGTACGCAGAATAGCTGACCTCCAGTCTCGCCCTTTCATCCAGGGCGATGATATCACATCTTGTACCATCTGTATGGAGGAATTTACCATCGGAGAGCCAGTAACACCGCTTCCCTGCTCCCATCTATACCATCGTGACTGCGTATCCCTTTGGCTCAGTTGCAACCCCAGGTGCCCCTTGTGTAGGAGCCATTGCTTCAGATGAAAGAAGATAACATCAAGAACCACCGATTGCAGCCCAGGTAGGAGGTCCATACATAAAATGCATTTATAGTAGTCATAAAATCAATATTTCTAGTAATTATTTCATGTTTTGCTTCACTTTTTACCCACTGAAGACTTATTTCTATATTTGCTCCCTTCAGTTTACAACCACTGACCTGACACCATCACAGAAGACCCTGCTCCCCGTTCCATCTACAACCTATGGTAAGAAGTCTTCTCCAGCATCTTCATCTGTCTGATGTTTCCTCACTCACTTTACTCATTATTGATGTTTTTTATATGTTGTATTTTAAATTTAGGGTCCCAGACTAGAACCATCTAAGGAGCCACCAAAAATGTCCTGTTACCACCAGAATAGACATCTGCAATGTCGGCTTACGAGGCTGTTCCTCCAGTGCTGCCGGCAGTATCACTGGATTTACCATCTTCCAGACCATCCAACCAATATTCTCCAGAGCAAATAATACATTTCTAATTTTACTTCATGCTTTCACTAATAGTTTTTATTTTATCATTTAGTGACGGAAAACTGTATTCAAAATGTTATGTTAACCCCTTGTTGACCACCAATTCGTTATTTTAAGGCATTAATGGCCTTTATGCTAGGCCACCACTTTTTTAGGGACCTAGAATCAACATGGCAGCAGCAATTGAGGGTTTAAATGTTCTTGATCAATGTTATCCTTCATATCATAAGCCATCTTTAACCCCTTCCTGACATGGCAATTTTCCATTTTTGCGTTTTCACTCTTTACTTCCTGCTTTCCCACAGCCATGACTTTTTAGTTTCTATGTTCACATATTGTAGCTGTATGAGGGCAAGTTGTACTTTATAATTCCACAATGTAATGTAATATTGCATAAAATGTAGCAGGAAGCTGGAAAAAAAATCCAAATGTGGTGGAATTGGGAAGAAAAATGCAATTTCGCCACCGTTTTTTGTTTTTACAATGTTCACTGTGTAGTAAGACTGATCTTTTACCTTCATTCTCTGGGTCATTACGATTACAGCAATAACACATTTGTATGGTCTTTCTTGTGTTTTAATACTGAAAAAAAACTAAAAAAAAACTTTTTTTTCATCGCTATTCAAGATTATTTATAGAGAGGTTGATGGTGATAAAAAAAAGTCAAATCGGCCATTTTGATTTTTTTCTGTTACATTGTTGACCATATAGGATAATTTTTTCATATTTTAATTTAATGTTTATTTTTTATTGAATATTTAATTTTATTTTTTATTCTGGGGAAAGGTAGTGATTATAATTTATTTGAATATTTCTTTTAATATTTTTAAAATATTTTTTTTAACTTTTTTAGCTTCTTTTAGGCCCCCAACATGCAATCATTAGATTACAATTCGTGTAAAGTAATGGCATTTTATCCATCTCCATACACAAAGATCGGTATATCACAAGTTCTGGCATCAAGTTCTCTATTGGGATATATCTGTTGCAGAGTTATGGCCTTCTTCCCTCTCTAACAATCTGTCTGAAGTCTCTTCCAGGTAATAGTACTCTTGTAATGGTGGCTTTAGTGTCCGCTGTGGGAAACAGGGCTTTGAAGGCATGTCTGGCAAGGATTTGTCCAAGGGTGAACAGTGTCCCTCACTGCAGTAAAGTCTTAGCAGCTTTTGGTAGCAGGTTACCTTACTGACTCCAATGCTTGGCCATGCAGATTCAAAGTTCTCTAATATTCTCCTTGCAGAGATTGGTGAGTCTCCATAGCTTCTTGGGCGAAAGAACAGAGAATACAAGTCACAGCTTCCTGTCTCTTCCAAATTCTCCATATCACATAACCAGTCCACACACATTCTCCTACAAGGTGGCTGAGCCAGGATTGTCAACTCTGGCTCTGCCATCCATACGTGGTTATATATAATGGATGCACGTTACCCTAAACTATATAGATGTTTGTATTCCTATGCCAATGACACATGGATACCTACAGCTGTATCGGGATATTAAAGATACAGAACTGCATCAATTAGCTCCAGTCAACAACTTTATTAGTCATGACATCCAAAAGTCTTAGATCACACGGTAAATAAATCTATGCCTCCTTATAAGGGTTGTTTAAGCATGGATATCAAGACAGTTCAATAACCCTAACATGAAATAAACTAACTAAAACATATACAATACATATAGACATACATGTGCACAGTACTATTAATCAAGGGATATGATCATATCCACCATCCAGCGGTCTTTTCTTACACAGCTGTGTGATGTTCCTTCTTCACCCTCTATCTCTAACTCACTGAACTCTCTTTTTATACACATTTTAGTTATTGACTATTAATGTGGCCTCCCTTGATTGGTCATATCATGAATACTTGTATATTTGTGATGGATTGTGTTTATGTATATCCAAATAAGGCAGGTTGGAGTATGCCATAATTCTTTACTGACATTTATGACTTGTCCCCTATCTACCCCTCAACAAATCTGATATTTTTTCTTGGGATTTTACACCAAGGAACTGGTTTGGTGGTTGATAATGATCGGTTCCTGTGTATTCCATCACGATTGCCTGACAAGTCCTCCTCATATCTGGCATACACAACCATAGTATAGTAATTGTATACATGTATATCTATATCCCCAATACCATAAAAAAGTGTGTGTGTGTATATATATATATAATCCTCATATAAACCCATTATTACTATCACCATTTATCTCCATTTACATATATCTATATACATTATGACTGGAATGTTTGGTATACAGTAATGTGGTTGTCATAGTAATTGTACATACTGACACTCCCCGCCAGTATTTCCTGCCTGACATTCCTCCTGGAGCATTTTCATAGTCATGAAAATACAGAAAACTCTTTGAATGAGAAGGTGTGTCCAAACTTTTGGTCTGTACTGTGTATATATATCCCCAATACCATAAACAAGTGTGTATATATACACTCACCGGCCACTTTATTAGGTACACCATGCTAGTAACGGGTTGGACCCCCTTTTGCCTTCAGAACTGCCTCAATTCTTCGTGGCATAGATTCAACAAGGTGCTGGAAGCATTCCTCAGAGATTTTGGTCCATATTGACATGATGGCATCACACAGTTGCCGCAGATTTGTCGGCTGCACATCCATGATGCGAATCTCCCGTTCCACCACATCCCAAAGATGCTCTATTGGATTGAGATCTGGTGACTGTGGAGGCCATTTGAGTACAGTGAACTCATTGTCATGTTCAAGAAACCAGTCTGAGATGATTCCAGCTTTATGACATGGCGCATTATCCTGCTGAAAGTAGCCATCAGATGTTGGGTACATTGTGGTCATAAAGGGATGGACATGGTCAGCAACAATACTCAGGTAGGCTGTGGCGTTGCAACGATGCTCAATTGGTACCAAGGGGCCCAAAGAGTGCCAAGAAAATATTCCCCACACCATGACACCACCACCACCAGCTTGAACCGTTGATACAAGGCAGGATGGATCCATGCTTTCATGTTGTTGACGCCAAATTCTGACCCTACCATCCGAATGTCGCAGCAGAAATCGAGACTCATCAGACCAGGCAACGTTTTTCCAATCTTCTACTGTCCAATTTCGATGAGCTTGTGCAAATTGTAGCCTCAGTTTCCTGTTCTTAGCTGAAAGGAGTGGCACCCGGTGTGGTCTTCTGCTGCTGTAGCCCATCTGCCTCAAAGTTCGACGTACTGTGCGTTCAGAGATGCTCTTCTGCCTACCTTGGTTGTAACGGGTGGCAATTTGAGTCACTGTTGCCTTTCTATCAGCTCGAACCAGTCTGCCCATTCTCCTCTGACCTCTGGCATCAACAAGGCATTTCCGCCCACAGAACTGCCGCTCACTGGATGTTTTTTCTTTTTCGGACCATTCTCTGTAAACCCTAGAGATGGTTGTGCGTGAAAATCCCAGTAGATCAGCAGTTTCTGAAATACTCAGACCAGCCCTTCTGGCACCAACAACCATGCCACGTTCAAAGGCACTCAAATCACCTTTCTTCCCCATACTGATGCTCGGTTTGAACTGCAGGAGATTGTCTTGACCATGTCTACATGCCTAAATGCACTGAGTTGCCGCCATGTGATTGGCTGATTAGAAATTAAGTGTTAACGAGCAGTTGGACAGGTGTACCTAATAAAGTGGCCGGTGAGTGTATATATATATATATATATATATATATATATATATATATAAACAACCCATTATTACTATCACCATTTATCCCCATTTACATACATCTATATACATTATGACTGGAATGTTTGGTATACAGTAATGTGGTTGTCATAGGAATTGTACCTACCGACACTCCTCGCCAGTATTTCCTGCCTGACATTCCTCCTGGAGCAAACAATGGAATGTCACAGGAATTAACTGAGGTGTGCTGGACATGTACAGCCAGAACAATTGTATCTAGGTGAGGTGAAGAGCTGACTAGTAGACATGATATTTGTAAGATCACATGTGTAAAGAAAAATTGCCAGTAACATAGTAACATAGTAACATAGTAACATAGTTTATAAGGCCGAAAAAAAAACCCTCTGTCCATCCAGTTCGGCCTGTTTTCCTACAAGTTGATCCAGAGGAAGGCAAAACCCCTGTGAGGTAGAAGCCAATTTTCCTCACTTTAGGGGAAAAAAATTCCTTCCCGACTCCAATCAGGCATCAGAATAATTCCCTGGATCAACGACCCCTCAATAGTAACTATAACCTGTAATATTATTACCTCCAGAAATACATCCAGGCCCCTCCTGATCTCTTTTAGTGAACTTACCATCACCACCTCCTCAGGCAGAGAGTTCCATAGTCTCACTGCTCTTACTGTAAATAATCCTCTTCTATGTTTATGTACAAACTTTCTTTCCCCCAGACACAGAGGATGTCCCCTCGTCACAGTCAGTAAAAAAAAAAAAAAGACTGCTATGGGGTTCGAGGAAGGGGGTGGGGGGCACTTGACACTAGTTGGAGCTCAGTATATGGAAAGCATATAATTTCCGTGCATTGAGCTCCCCCTTGTGGTGGCTGCAGGTAAATATGTTTGTAATAGAAGAGAAGTAGATTTATGAGGGTTATTATAACACCTATTTGGTGAATATTGAGCGCCATAGTTGTGAAGTGCCAGTTCCACTTTATCCACCATAAAAATCAGATTAATTGGGTACATTTTTCATTACAATTTTTTTATTGATTTTTTCCCCCCACTTTTCAAAAATGTAAATTTGTTAGAAAACTGGGGCATTGTGGCTGCGTTCTGCTTTGCCTGGGGGTGACTGAAACTGGTTGGGGTGGAGGGCCCATAGGAAGTTTTGCTATGGGACCCTATGAGATCTATGTACACCCCTACAAGGGAGTCATTATAGCAGGAATGGAAAAAAAATCTTTTCTTTTGTATGTTCTGCCATATTTTCACGTCGCTGATGCTGAGTGAGGCTGCAGTTTTCATTGGTACCATCTCGGTGTATAATGGATCTTTTGAATGCTTTTTATCCCCCTTCAAAAATGCGTCAAAAACTAAAAATGACGATTTTAAAAATCACTTCTTTTATGGCAGCGTTCACCGTGTGGGATAATTTTTTTCTTTTAACTACTTTTCTGCAAAAGTTTATTTGAAAAAAATATTATGGTGCCATTTAGTGAGAATTATCAGGACCATTCAATTTCTATGTACCAGGAAACAATATGGCAGCTATAATGTATAGATATCACAGATTACGCAGCAACATGGTCTCTAGAATACAGTGATGTCACAATCCGAGGAGCAGTACATGGCACATACATGTGCCGGTCACATGGCCTCTAGAATACAGTGATGTCACAGGGATGCAGTGTTTCAGTCCTTCATTGTGACATCATCATTCTGAAGGTGTTTCTGCCCAGCTCAGGCTGATATCGGTGCCATTTTGAGTTGACGCTTCTGCTGACACTTTCATTGGCTCCAATACATTCTCGGATTCTCGGATCTACATTTTCTGATTTTCTATCAGCTTTGAGTTCTCAGGCACTTTACCATCTGTCCTTGGACTCTTTCTTAATTGGGGGCTTCTTATTGTCCCATTTGCGTCCACCTCTCTCTAGTTGACAGTGGACCATGAGTCACCTACAAGATCAAGGTAAGGTTCTATAAAGTGGGATGTGGTTCCCTGGGGGGAATGTAATAACTGGGGGTTCATTGTCCTGCACTTTACCGCTTGTCGATGACAGTAATGGGATCTACAGCAGAAAATCACATTTAGGAACAGTTTTGGGTTTAGTTGAAGGTTTCTTTCTTTAACACTTAGTAATTACTGCATCAATGATTTTCTTTTAGACGATTACCTGATTCCTCTGAGATTAAGGTCTCGAACTATAGAAAGAGGAAGACGGCGCCAAAGAGGGCAGAATGAAGACGCCCCAGTTCCTCTCCAGGAAAGAAGAGGACGACGCCGACGCCAAGATCCTCCACGTCGTGGCAGAGTGGAGGAAAACAGGCAACGGAGTCGATCACCATTATCCCGATCTCCGGCTGGACCCTCCAGACCATCAGGAGTGGCCATTGCCGGGCCGAGCAGCAGTCCTATGGTTGGTGTAGCCTCCAACACCTCAACCAATCCATCGGAAGGGACAGCTCCTGTTCCTGAGCCAGCTGCTTCTGAGCCCGGCCCCAGTCAGCCAGTGCCACAGCACCAACCACCACCACAAACAAGGGTGCAGAGCAGGGTACGCAGAATAGCTGACCTCCAGTCTCGCCCTTTTATCCAGGGCGATGATATCACATCTTGTACCATCTGCATGGAGGAATTTACCATCGGAGAGCCAGTAACACCGCTTCCCTGCTCCCATCTATACCATCGTGACTGCGTATCCCTTTGGCTCAGTTGCAACCCCAGGTGCCCCTTGTGTAGGAGCCATTGCTTCAGATGAAACGAAGATAACATCAAGAACCTCCAAATGCGGCCCAGGTAGGAGATCCATACGTAAAATGCATTTATAGTAGTCATAAAATCAATCTTTCTAGTAATTATTTCATGTTTTGCTTCACTTTTTACCCACTGAAGACTTATTTCTATATTTGTCTCCCTTCAGTTTACCACCACTGACCTGACACCATCAAGGAAGACCCTGCTCCCCGTTCAATCTACAATCTGTGGTAAGAAGTCTTCTCCAGCGTCTTCAACTGTCTGATGTTTCCTCACTCACTTTACTGATTATTGATGTTTTTTATATGTTGTATTTTAAATTCAGGGTCCCAGACTACAACCATCTAAGGAGCCACCAAAAATGTCCTGTTACCATCAGCAGGACATTCGCCACCAGAATAGACATCCGAATTGTCTGCTCACGAGGCTGTTCCTCCAGTGCTGCCGGCAGTATCACTGGATTTACCATCTTCCAGACCATCCGACCGATATTCTCCAGAGCAAATAAAACATTTATAATTTTACTTAATTCTTTCACTAATAGTTTTTATTTTATAGTTTAGTTATGGAGAACTGTATTCAAAATGTTATGTTAACCCCTTGTTGACCACCAATACTTTATTTTAAGGCTGTCATTAATGGCCTTTATGCTAGGCCAGCATTTTTATTAAGGACCTAGAATCAACATGGCGGCAGCAATTGAGGGTTCATATCATAAGCCATCTTTAACCCCTTCCTGACATAGCAATTTTCCATTTTTGCATTTCTGCTTTTTACTTCCTGCTTTCCCTGAGCCATGACTTTTTAGTTTCTATGTTTTGCAGGACAAGTTGCACTTTCTAATTCCACCATGTAATATTGCATGAAATGCAGCAGGAAGCTGGAAAATTCGAAATGGGGTGGAATTGGAAAAAAATGCAATTTCACCACAGTGTTTTTGTTTTTTGTTTTTAGTGTTCACTATGTGGTAAAACTGATCATTTACCTTCATTCTCATTCTCTGGGTCAGTACGGTTATAGCAATAACACATTTGTATGGTCTTTCTTGACTATTCAAAATTATTTGTTGTGTTCGCAGAGTAGAGAGGGTGATGGTGATGAAAAAAGTCAAATCGGCCATTTTGATTATTTTTCTGTTACATTGTTGACCATATAGGAAAGTTTCTTAATATTTTAATATGATGTTTATTTTTTTATTTTTGGGAAAGGTAGTTATTAGAAATTATCTGGATATTTCCTTTAATTTCTTATATATTTTTTTTTAACTTCTTGTAGGCCCCCAAGTGGACCCCAACATGCAATCATTAAATTACAATTTTTGAAAAGTAATGACATTTTATCCATCTCCATAGACAAAGATCAGTATACCACAATTCAGTGCTGCCACCTGTGGATAAAGATATGTCTATTGCAGAGTGACAGGATGGCAGTTATGGCCTTTTTCCCTCTCTATCAATCTGTCTGAAGTCTCTTCCAGTAGAATCTATAGCAGGTAATAGTACTCTTGTGATGGTGACTCTAGTGTCCACTGTGGGAAACAGGGTTTTGAAGGCATGTCTGGCCAGGATGTGTCCAAGGGTGAATAGTGTCCCTCACTGCAGTAAAGTCTTAGCAGCTTTTGGTAGCAGGTTACCTTACTGACACCACTGCTGTGATGCCATGTAGATTCTAAGTTTTCTAGTTCTTGCCTTACAGAGATTGGTGAGTCTCCATAGCTTCTTGGACGAAAGAACAGGGAACACAAGTCACAGCTTCCTGTCTCTTCCAAATTCTCCATATAACAAACTAAAACTAGTTGTAGAACTAGTCCACATCCAACCTCCTACAAGGAGGCTGAGCCAGGATTGTTAACTCTGGCTGTGCCATCCATACATGGCTATATATACTGGATAAAATACATAGCATGACAGAACATTTCATTACATAACATAGAAATGTACAGATACCCCCATGCTCTGGGGTACCACACATGAACTTTACACATTGTGGCAGTGTCCATCACCTTGGCTCCCATGACTAACCTTGGTGGAGGGAAGCACTGTGCACCTAATGTGAAAGAACTTGAACCAGTAGGAACTGAGCCCATGGCTTTTCTACAAGATGTCCACACAGTAGAGACAGCATCTCTTCCTGCAATACTGTCAAAATATTGCAATGTATAGAAGTGCCAGCAAGGTGAACAATAAATGCGGGACATACAATATAAGAATCGCCCCCCTAGCAAGCTATGATGACAAACCTTCAAGGGGAGCTATGCCCTTTGTAAAAGAAAGGTGTCCCGCAGTACTCAGGAAGGTATAGAACAGCACAGGACAATGGACTAGGCCTAGTCCACATGTATATGGGCCTGTGGGTGTCACACGCACTCCGGCCCTGACCACTAGACACCCAGTCTGGGATTGCAGGATTGTCTTCAGGTTGTACTCGGGTTGGTTTTGGAAGTGTGCCTAAGATGATACAGGGTGGGGTTAGGGTGGGGCGTCCATGATGGAAGACGCAAATAAAATCACACATAGCAGACATTATAATAGAGAAATCCAATTTTAATCAATATTTTGGTACATACTAAATCATCCTACGTATAAAATGCTAACTTTTATCAGATAAATTAAAGCTCTGCTTGCTGTCAGCGAATGGAAGCAATGTTTAAAATTAAAAGCTAAAAAGACCATTGTGACTGACAAGGCTGCAGTTTGTTACAATTAGAGATGAGCAAATTGAAGTTGACAAAGTGGAATTTGATCCAAATTTCAGGAAATATTCGATTCGCACCGAATCAGAATTTCCTGTTGCACATGTTAGGACATAGAGCAACGAACTCTGGGAACGAGGGATCACCCACAATGCCATGCCTGAAACCAATCTGCAGCCAGCCCTGTGATGTAGATCAATAAAAGGATGTCTTATTTGCCCTTCTACAGTTTTTTTGGGTGTATTAATAGTATAAAAAATTACATAAAAAAGACGTCTTATTTGCTGTTCTGCGGTGCAGTTACATTGTACTACAACCTGTTTTTGGGGTATATTAATACTATAAAAAAGGACACCAAAAAAGGACGTCTTATTTGCCCTTCTGCGGTGCATTTACATACATTGTACTACAGCCTTTTTGGGTTGTAATAATAGTATAAAAAAGGTCCTCAAATAGAGGATGTCTTATTTGCTGTTCTGCGGTGCAGTTAGGTTGTACTACAGCCTGTTTTGGGTGTATTAATAGTATAAAAAAGTACGACAATTAAAGGACATATTATTTGCCCTTCTGCGGTGAAGTTACATTGTTCTACACCTTTTTTGGGGGTTTATTAGTGGGGGAAAAATATGTCTTATTAGCCGTTCTGCTGTGAAGTTACATTGTTACTACAGCTTGTTTGGGGTGTATTAATTTCCTTCTAATTTAATTATTTTATCTAACAGTATGTCAGACAGACAAGTGACATGCCCTTCAAGTGGCCCAAATGTTTCTGGTGCTGGCACAAGTAGCAACAGAATAAGGGGGTGTGGCAGCAGGAGTCGCAGCGAGAGGCCTGAGCTCCCGGTGTCATCTAGCGGTCGTGTCTTGACCAGCAACCCAGCGGTGCTTGAATGGTTGACTCGGTCTTCTACTTCGTCGCAAGTCGCATCAGACACCCCCAACCAAGAGTCGGTGACATAACGCTTAGTTGGCATGGCCCGGGAGCAGGCCCTGTGCCCTCACCTGTCCTCAACCTTCCTCTGTCCTTTTCTGTTCCCTCAGCTAGAGAAGTATTTTATGCTGTGGGCTCGGCTCCATTTTTCAACGAGGATAAGCTACTAGAGTACAGTCAACAGCTACTGACCAGCCAATATCTGGAGGAGAGATCCACCACTTCCTCCTAGTCACGTGGGAGCTGTTGTTGCGAGCGGTCAGGCTCCTGGCCCCGAGACTATCAACGGGGGACATCAGTGACGTGTAGACAGTAGTGGATGATGATTAAGCCTATCACACTTGGGAGCCGGGTGAAGAAGGGGCTTCATCATCAGGAGAAGAGGGTGGCAGCTTGCGTGTGAGGGCAGCAGTGGGAAACTAAACGTGCACGGGGTAGACCACCCACTTTGAAGGAACCTACCTGCCTGGAAAGTAGCGGTGAAGGGGTTCACGGAGGCAGCGGTAGCAGGCAGTCAGTGTGAAGCGTAGGGGGAAAATGTCATACTCGGTGGTGTGGCAGTTTTTTGTTAAGCCGCTGGAGGAGGTGAACATAGCCATTTGCAGAATTTATGGGCAGAAGGTGAAGCGTGGCCAGGGTGCCAATATTGGCTCCAGTGCCCTGCGTCAACACATGCAGAGCCTCCGGTAAAGTGGCCTGGGAGAACCATGGCACCGATGTGGTGGTCCAGCCTGCCGCAGTAACTGCTTCATCACCCAGTGGCACGCACCCCTTTTCAAGGCTCCACCACCTCAGCAGAAGGGAGCTGTCTGTCCTTCCTATTATCTACTGGTCCTGATGCTCCTGCTTCTACTCCCCGTCAGTCATTTAGTCAGTAATCGATCCCAGAGGCGATTGCAAATAGACAGCAGTATGCGTGTACACATCCAACAGCGCAGAAACTGAAGTGCTCCTTGTCAAGTTGCTGGTGCTGCAGTCCATCCCTTTCCAAGAGGTGGACTCAACTGCAACTTTCAGAGAACTGATGGCTTGTGCTGAGCCGAGGTGGAAAGTTCCAAGCCGTCATTTCTTAGCAAAAAAGGCAGTACCAGCCCTGCACATATATTTAGAATAGAAGGTGTGCCAGTCCTTGAGCCTGTCAATGTCTGCCAAAGTGCACGGCAGACCGACGTGTGGAGCTGTATCTACGGTCAAGGACAATATATGACTTTTAAGGCCCACTGGGTAAATGTGGTTCCGTCCCAGCAACTTAGCCAGGTGATGCCGCTTCCTCCTCCACATTCTCATGCTGTCGGACCTGTGCTTGGCCTCCACTGCAGGGACAATTTTGAGCGATCCTCGAGCATGCCACATGTGCAGGGCACGGCAGTGTCACGCTATTCTGCACCTAGTTTGCCTGGATGAAGGGAGTCACACAGGGGAGGAACTGCTTAGCGTCCTTCATCAAAAAATTGAATCCTGCCTTTCTCTGGAACCATGGTTACCGACAACGGGAAGAACATGGTGTCGGCACTGCGTCAAGAAGGGCTGAGCCATGCGCCCTGCATGGTGCACATGTTCAATCTGGTTGTAAAGCGGTTCCTGAAGTCTTCACCCCATCTGCAAGACATCCTGAAAATGGCCAGGAAACTTTGCATGCACTACTTCCACTCATACACTGCAAAGCACACCCTCCTTGAGTGGCAGAATGGCATCTCCCAACATAGACTGATATCCGATGTTTCAACCCGTTGGAACTCCACCCTCCATATGTTGGACTGACTATATGAACAGAGAAAGTCCATAAACTATTTCTTGATGATACAGGCAAACAAAGGTACTCCCCTGTGTAACTTCGATGTTAGCCAGTGGCAGCTCATGTGTGACCTGCCGTTTGCTCGGGCCTTTTGAGGAGGCCACTTTATTTGTCAGTCGCCAGGACTACGGGATGAACAACATCATTCCTCTGATTCATGTCCTGGAACAGACGCTGCTAAATCTGGATGGTCAGGGGACTGAAGACATGGCACCTACATCTCATGGCCATATGAGCCCTGTGGGGGCTGAACTGGAGGAGGAGGAGTACATTGAGCATAAGCAATATGTAGCGAAATGGGTGGTTTTTAGAGATGAGCGAGCATGCTTGGCCGAGCATGCTTGAGTGCCATTTTCGCGTATTTGCGTACGCATTTTAATATTGGTACGCTAATCATACGCATATTTTAATCTGTACACTAATGCGTACGCATTTTAACAATTTGTACGCTATGCGTACACATTTGTGTACAGATTAAAATATGCGTATGATTAGCGTACTGATTTTAAAATGCGTACGCAAAGACGTGAAAATGGCACTCGAGCATGCTCGGCCGAGCATGCTCGCTCATCTCTAGTGGTTTTTCTACACAGGTGATAGGAGAGGAGGAGCAGGTGCAGCCAGAGGAGCTACAGGGAGATGAGGAAGATGAGGCAGATCACCCAGACACACCATGGTAGTATGCAGTGGAGATGGAGGTAGGGAGTCCCTCCGAGTCACTTGCACAAATGTCCTGCTGCATGCTCATTTGCTTGCGTAGTGACAGCTGAATTTTCACCATTCAACAGAGGGATGACTACTAGCTCTCCACTTTGTTGGACCCTCGCTACCGGTCCACAATAGGGGTCTTTTTTACAACCACTGAGAGGGAGGACAAACTGAACTACTACAGAGACATCCTATGTAGTCAGTTGGCCGCTGCCTATCAGCACCATCGTCCATCCTCTTGCAGGTGTGACCGGGGTCCCCTCTGTGCCCATGTTCCACTGCCATAGCTGCTGTAGGCGGTGGGGGGCAGGATCAGTACCAGCTCCATCAATGTGGAGAGACAGACCTTTGTCAAGATGAATCAGTTGTGGATCAGCCAGGATTTCCATGCACCAATGGCTGATGCATCAGATTAGATCATCTATGGTGCCTCACCCAAACCTTGACAAGAGAGACCTTGGCTACCTGCTACAGCTACTATTCTGATGCTGCCACCCGCCCGATGCCACACATCTGCTGCCAAGTGCTCCTTCTGCCAACCATCATCTTTCCATGGTACTGATATTGCCACCCACCTCCCCACTCTGTCGATGGGCACTCTGTGGTCTCCTGATACTGCTGCCACCTCACCACTCTGTGGTTCTCTGATACTGCTGCCACCTCACCACTCTGTGGTCTTCTGATGCTGCTGCCAAATCAACACTCTGTGGTTTTCTCATGCTGCTGCCAACTCACCACTCTGTGGTCTCCTTAAGCTGGCTCCCACCTCAACACTCTGTGGTCTCCTGATGCTGCTGCCACCTCACCACTCCATCCATACGTGGCTATATATACTGAATGCAATACATAGCATTACAGAATATTTCATTACACAACATAGAAATTTACAGATACCCCCATGCTCTGGGGTACCGCACATGCACTTTACACAATGTGGCAGTGTCCATCACCTTGGCTACCACAACTAACCTTGGTGGAGAGAAGCACTGTCCATTCTGTCGACGGGACACTCTGTGGTCTTCTGATGCTGCTGCCACCTCACCACTCTGTGGTCTCCTGATGCTGCTGCCAAATCAACACTCTGTCCACTAGTCCACTCTGTGGTCTACTCAATGCTGCTTCCATCTCAACACTTTGGTTTTCTCATGCTGCTACCAACTCACCACTCTGTGGTTTTCTCATGCTGCTGCATACTCACCACTCTGTGGTCTCCTCATGCTGCTCCCCCCTCAACACTCTGTGGTCTTCTGATGCTGCTGCCACCTCACCACTCTGTGGTCTCCTGATGCTGCTACGAAATCAACACTCTGTCACTGGGCCACTCTGGGATCTCCTGATGCTGCTGCCACCTCACCACTCTGTGGTCTCCTCATGGTACTGCAACCTCACCATTCTTTCACTAGTCTACTCTGTGGCTTCCTCATGCTGCTGCCAACTCAACACCATGTGGTCTCCTCATGCTACTGCCACCTCAACACTCTGTCACTGGCCCACTTTGTGGTCTCCTCATTCTGCTGCCAACTTGCCACTCTGTCACTGGGCCAGAAAACAGAACAGACAGAAAAATGAGACACACAACGGATTCTGTCTTCAGAACAGCCGTAAAGCCTGTATGACATGGTCCCTATTTTGAATTAGGATTGGCTCATGATTAGGTAGCCAAAAGAAGGAGTGGGTACAAAACACAGAAGACATGCAAACATTCCATTCACATGTCATCTGTGTTTTGGATTCACTCCAGTTTTTTATTTTGTCCTTAGCAATACTGATGGAAAATGCAGATCGAGTGAAGGAGGATGCTCAATATACAGGATCCATTTTTTTGGGTTTGTTCTTCTGACGGATCAGAAGAAGGGCAAAGTGACCTCAACACAAATTTACTGCTGACACCCACTCCACACTGTCGCGGGGGGGCTCTACTTGTATAAGCATTTAATAGAATAGGTTCTGTAGAAATCTATTTGGAATCAGTGAATCGGTGTAAAAGGAGTGCGCTCTTTCATGCTAATAGTAAAATCTGCACGGTTCTTTATACCTGACACTGACATTGAACCTGTAAGACTCCGTTCACACTTGAGTTATTTGGTCAGATTTGGCCCCGAAACTGCCCAAATAAGTGAAGTGATTCTAAGAGCGACGCCTGTTATTTGTGTGTCATACTGACTCACAGTATTGTTTCACTACCACAGCAGACTCCCTATGTATGTTACTGCAAGGCACAGTGTTCTACACCACTATACAGGCTCTCTGCAGCCAGGAAATAGCTGTTTTTTTAAAGCAATTCATCGCAAATAATTTCAGATCGAATCAAAACTTTTTGGAAAATTCGGTAAACCGTCAGAATCGAATTTTTGAGGAATTTATTCATCTCTAGTTACAATATATCAGTTCTTGCAATTTTTAAAGGTTAATATTCAGAGCTCAAAGTTAAGTATTTTAAGAATGTTTCACAACTTTTTATTGTCCAAGGACTTTTTCTCCCCATCCCGAAACCCAGGTGGCAGAAGAAGAGAAATCAAAATAAAAAGAATCTTTAAGGCTGTATTTTCATGATTGCGAAACATTGACCCCAATTTTTTTTTCAAATAATGAAATTGGTTGGATTAAATTTAGAAAGATCTTCTCCCAAATGATAACATTATATGGGCTTACAGAGGATAACCATTACCTTAAGCAAGACCTTACGAGCAGCAGGTCATGTTAATCTACCCAGTTTCTTATAATCATTCAGTCGCTCAGAACTAATATATTCAGTGAATTCACAGGGATATGACGCTAAAAATGTGATTACTCCTCTTAATCATCTTGGTCTAATATATTCTTAAAGGGAATCTGTCAGCAGTTTTGACAATACTGAACTGCTGAAAGTTCTAGGGAAAGCAGAACAAACATACCTTGTAATATCAGGAGTAATGCAAATAAGAACTTTTATTCTGCCTGATTCTGCTTCTTGATTGCCGTGGATGCAGAGCTTCACACTAATGATCTGTGCACTGAGCTGCTTCACAGTTTCTCCTCTTTACTTTGGGTAACAGCTGTAGCATCAAAGCAGAAGACCTCTTCAGTCATCACTCAGAGCAGAAGGGAAGGATTTTGAAGCAGATTCACTGTAAAGGCCAAAGCTAAACACCTTCCTCTTCTCCAGGCAAGAAAACAATGTTTGTTTGTTTTTTCATGTAGTGGCCACTAGGTGGAGATCCGTGCAAAGAAATCAATGTTAAGCATATAAGTTCCAATGCAATGAGCTCCCCCTAGTGGTGCCTGCAGGCAAACAGCTTTGTAATAGAAGTGAAGCAGTTTTATCAGGGTATTTATAAAATATATAATATATCTTAAATATAGCGCAGAATGATCTCTATAGTTCTGAAGCACCTGTCCCACTTTTTCCGCCATAGAAGTAAGATAAAGTGGGTGAGGTGGAGGGCAATGTTTCTTTATTACAATTTTTTAAATTTTTATTTAATTTTTTTATTTTTTGCTTAAAAGAAAAATGTAAATTCATTAGATAACTAGAGATTGCAGCTGTGTTTTGCGTTTTCTGGGAGTAACTGACACACATAATGGAAGGGGGGTGTCAATAGTTAGTTTTGCCCTTTCCCCTGTGAGATCTGCAGCAAATCTGCCATTGTTTTATTTTATTTGTGTTTTACATTTTGCATCCTTTAGGATTCAGCATATATAACGGGTTAGCTTAATTCTCTAGCTCAATGTGATTACGGCAATACCAAACATACACATTGGGGAAGAATTATCAAACTGGTGTAAAGTAGAACTGGCTTAGTTGCCCATAGCAACCAATAAGATTCCGCCTCTCAATTTTCACAGCTCCTGTGGAAAATGAAAGGTGGAATTTGATTGGTTGCTATAGGCAACTAAGCTAGTTGTACTGTACACCACTTTGATAAATGACCCCATTGGTTTTATGACTTCTTACTTTTGCACAATAATTTGATTTTTTTTTTTTTTTTTAGAAAAAAAAATTATTTATTTTGAAAAGAAATATATTGCTGCCATATAGTGAGAATTATCAGGACCATTCACTCTCTGTGCACCAGGAAACAACATGGGCAGCTATAATGTATATATCTCACAGATTATGCAGCCAACGTGGCCTCTAGAATACAGTGATGTCACAATCCGAGGAGCAGCACCTGGCACATACATGTGCCGGTCACATGGCCTCTAGAATACAGTGATGTCACAGTCCGAGGAGCAGCACATGGCACATACATGTGCCGGTCACATGGCCTCTAGAATACAGTGATGTCACAGTCCCGAGGAGCAGCACATGGCACATACATGTGCCGGTCACATGGCCTCTAGAATACAGTGATGTCACAGTCCGAGGAGCAAGACATGGCACATACATGTGCCGGTCACATGGCCTCTAAATACAGTGATGTCACAGGGATGCAGTGTTTCAGTCCTTCATTGTGACATCATCGTTCTGAAGGTGTTTCTGCCCAGCTCAGGCTGATATCGTTGCCATTTTGAGTTGACGCTTCTGCTGACACTTTCATTGGCTCCAATACATTTTTGGATTCTCAGAGCTACATTTTCTGATCAGTTTTTAGTCCTCAGGCACTTTACCACCTGTGCTTGGACTATTTTGGGGGCTTCTCATTGTCCCATTTGCGTCCACCTCTCTCTAGTTGACAGTGGACCATGAGTCACCTACAAAATCAAGGTAAGGTTCTATAAAGTGGGATGTGG